>JAUOBV010310441.1:0-11036 GCA_032360425.1 Rubia occidens | reverse complement strand
TTTATATTCCTCCGTAGGAAGTAACCATCTGATTATCCTGAAGTTAGGTCTCAGTTTTGGTTTTAAAGCTGGGGTGATTCCCAGTTTAAGCTGGGGCAACATGGTCATTTCTTTGATTTTCGGTCGAAATTCCTGTTGACAATCAAAGTCAATAGCACTCAAGGTTAGATTGGCACATACATTAAAATTTTAAGATTATTTGGGATTTTCTGATTTGCAAGGTTAGATTGGAACTTTTGGCCTTAGGGTCATTTTAACACTTGACTCTAAAAATGAATATCAAATTATCCTGTAGTTACATTAGTTATGAAAAGACCCCATGATCAAATTATCCTGTACTTACATTAGTTATTATATAAATTATGAATAGTCCATTATATTTGTACTAAAATTTTAAATTTATATAAAATGTTTTTAGTCAAATATTATACTTTTTATATTAAATTTCTTAAACAAGCTTTTGTACATGTTTACTTAGAAATATAATACTCTCTCTATCCCACGAGTTTTGGCATGTTTACTTTTTCCAAATCAAACTTGATAAACTTTGACTCTAAATATAAACTAATATATCTATAGTATATATTAAAGGAGGTCATTTTTGCCACATGACCCGCACACATTAATTTTGCTACGTGGCACTCACACAAATTTCCACGTCAACTTTAAAAATTAATTGAAAATATAATACATTCATAATTAATTTGGGTAATTAACAAGGTAACAGTATTTAATGCAAAAAGAATTTTTGATCTTCCTTATTACTTTAAAAATGCAAGAGACATTCTCTTTTTCCCCTCTTCTTTCAACTTTCCATAGTACTCCTGAGTTAATATCAAGCAACATCCATTTAGCTCTTCTTGCTAAATTTGGGATACGTACAAGAATTTTTAGTTTTTTATTAAAATATTACTAGGTTTAAATATCACTTTTAATCCCCTTAATATTATACAATTACACTAGTTCACAATGCAAAACTTTTGTAAATGTGCTCCTAATTGCATAGAAAAATTCTTCCAATCCTTTTTGGACGGTTTTGGAATTAGCATAGAAAAATGTTCAGTTGTATTCTTCAAAATATAACAACATAAAACTCAAATTTAAATAATAATAATAATCATAGATTATTTAATCCATAATAATTCATAATTTTTTTTGTGATATATAAACTTTAAAATGAACAAGATTGTTTATATTTCTTCATTTTTGAACTATGACATGCTTTAATTTTTTTATTTAGTTATGTTATTTTACAAGATGTAAGTACATTTTGTAATTTCTGTTTGTACTTATATTAATTATTTTTTTATTCTGTGATTGAATAAAAAATTTGAAGTGAACATACAATTGTAATACTATGGACATAATCTATTTTTACTCATATTTTCCCAGGTACAGTTCTATTCAGACATTGATGAACAATGATATCTTAGAATCGTTTTGACTTTTCCTTTTTTAAACCATCCATTCTTTATCTAATTCTTTTTACTGAAATATTTCTATTTTTTTAATGTTAACTATCTCTCAACTTGGTGTACATTTACTAAAAATATAATCTAATAAAGTTATTATTTTGATTAATAATATAATAAACATTTTTATTTCACAAATATCAATTAGTAAGTAAATAATTATTTGAATAAAGAAATATATAGCATAGTTTAAATATTTTATATAATTATAATTTATTCTTCTCTGGAAACGTCTCTTGACTTATGATATGACCTCTAATTAAGTTATGAACTACCACCACATGTAACGTCTCATTAACTTATGAACTACCCACCATATATTTTCACTTATACGCGGTATTACTTAAATTATACTTTAAAATTTAAAGTTATTTAAAATATTTTTAAAATTAGATTTATTTAATTTATACGTTATTTTATACCTACATTTATAACTTAGAACACTTTTTCTATTCCTTTTAAAAGACACATAATTTTATTACTTAAATTAAATAATCATTAATTCATTATTAACGGATACTCCCTCCGTCCCAAAATTATTGGTCTATTTAATTTTTCACGATTTTCAATGATCATGTTTGACCATCGATATCTCTAGTTACCTAAAACAATTTCACATAAAATTTGATAGTTAGAAAATAGACTTTAAGATAAATTTAATAATATCTCACATGATATTTTTATTATAAATATATAAATTGATATTTAGGGTCAAATTTTACAAATTTTGACTTTGAAAATATAAATAGGTCAATAATTATGGGACAGGGGGAGTATTTCTTATTCTTAATAATATATTTTTTATAAAGTAAAGTATTTCTATACAATAATTAATATTTTTCTATTGTATTATTTTGGTTTAAATATAATTAAATATTTTATATAAAAAATATTGAGTCAATTTTTTAATTAAATATATTATCATATTAATAAATATATTAATTTATTTTGAATGCATCGTTTATAATTTTTATATACATATAAATTCTTTTTATTACTTATTCAAATTATAAATTATATTATATATACATCGTTTTCTTTCATGAATCTATGCATCGGCACAGGTACTATCTAGTTTATAATAAAAATATGAAAAAGTGCTTATATAACCCTATGTTCTTTCATAAGTGTTAATATAATCCCCAGTTTTCAAAGGTGCTCTTATACCCACGACCGGCATTCAAAAGTGCAAATATAACCCTCTCCTCAGAAACCACGCCAACAAGTAAAATTCCGGCATTGACAAGATTGAAAATGAGAAAATTACCCATGTTCTATTTCGGTTTAATTTTAGCCAATTTCACCCCTAAAGTGGGCCCCACTGTTAGAACATATAAAAAAATCTTAGGGTTATATCAGTACCTATTTTAAAAACCGAGGGTCAAATCAGAACATTATGATCAGAACTCTTATCATAATGTTTTGATCCGACCCTCTGTTTTTAAAACTAGTGCTGATATAATCATAAGATTTTTGTTTATGTTCTAAAAGTGGGGCCCACTTTAAGGTTGAAACTGGTCTAAATTAAACTGAAAATAGAACAGAGATATTTTGGTTATTTTCAATCCGGTCAACGGCGATTTCCAGTGAGAGGGTTATATTTACACCTTTGAATGCCGGTTGTGGGTATAAGAGCACTTTGAAAAAATTGGGGGTTATACTAGGAATTATCAAAGAACTGGTAAGCATTTCTCTCTAAAAATATTATTTGAGATATTGTTAGTTTATCTCAATATGTATTTTTTAAATATCAATTTTTTAAATATTAATTTGTATGCAAAATTGTTGTACGTAGGTAGAGATATTGACGGTGATCATTGGAAATCGTAAAAAAGAAGTAAACAAGCTAGTACTCGTGGGATATAGGAAGTATTTTTTTTTAAATATAATTTTAACTTAAAAGTCTTTACGAACACGAATGAATAAAAATACTCCCTCCGTCCCTCTGTAACTGTCTTACCACAAAAAAATGTCATTTTTTGGTAGTCATTAAAATAACATAAAAATGGATTGTGAACAAAAAATATTTAATCTTTTTTTCACATTCAAATTTTTTACCAAAAATGGAAGTAAGACATTAATAAAGGGACATCAAATAAGGCAGGTAAGACACAAATAGAGGGATGGAGGGAGTAGAAAACGTTTAATTTTACCAAAATTAGACGAAGTATGTACATTAGAGACTTCAGTTCTTTCTCCTCCTAAAACCCTTCCGTTAGACCTTCGGTAATCCTGGGAAACATGAGGAGAGTTTTTTCCCTCTACCAATCTCATTCCCCCAAATTGAACCCTAGAAATATCACCGACTTCATCAACCCCAGACTGCCGCTTCTTTCCTCCAGGCTCAGGTTTTTTTCCTCCTCGCAAAATGACGACTCCACTCCAAAACCCGAAGCCGAATCCGACCTGGGTTCGCCCGAAAAGAAACAAGTCGCACTTGATGTCCAAGACGTCGACAACAAAGGTAAATGTTGAAAACTGATTTTTAAATCGATTTTCTAAGTTTTTGTGTTTATTTGATTTCATTTTTAGTTTGAGAAATACATTGGAATTAAGTAATTTTCATCCAATTTCCTAGGTGATCTGAGGAATATAAGAATTAAGTCTTTCTTTTTGATGTTCTGTTTACAGAGCTGAAGCAGCGGTTGGATGAGTACTTTAAGAAACGGGAGGAGCAGGCGCTGCCAGCGATTTTCGAAGCAATATTAGGCAGGAGTTTGACCCAGAAGCACGAGGATACTGACGATGAATTGATTGATGAACTACAAATGCAGCCACTGGACGAAGTTAATGATCAGGAGTTCGAATCTGATCTCGAGGAGATCCACGAGACAGATGAGGAGGTTGAGGACTTGTATAATGCTAGGGATATAGTCACGAAGAGAATGAACAAGGATGAGTACTTCAATATGGATGACAAGAAATGGGATGAGATGGTGAAGGAAGGGATGCAGCATGGTTGTATTAAGGATACGAGGGAATGCGAGGCTATTCTGGAAGATATGATGAACTGGGACAAACTCTTACCGGGTAAATTGTAATGCAGTAAATGTCATTGTTGAATACGGTTTTGGGTTGTGCTTATTGATACAGAGCAATTATTGATACCTTTTCATCTTTAATTACATACTATTTGTCAGCTTGCATTTCTGTGTCATTCCTTATTTTGACTTGTCTGAATTCTAAAATGCCATGCATGTTCAAGCTGTTAAATACATGACAAGGTTTTCAAGACGAGACTTAAGTATTGTTTTAAAAGTTTTGATTGAGAACAAAAACTCGATCCTGTTTTGCGGTTCTGTGAGATATTTTTTAGTTCCAGTAATGAGTACTTCTGCTTCCATTATACTTCACACTTCTTGCTCTAATGTTCTTTTCAGCTTCTGATTTCTTCATCTGTTTTGGGATTAATGCACCCATGGCTTATATTTTTATTTTTTTGTTGAGAATGTAGTATTAAGGGTCTAATGTTCTTTACAGCTTCTGATATCTTCATCTGTTTTGGGATTAATGCACCCATGGCTTTTATTTTCATTTTTAGTTGAGAATGTAGTACTAAGGGGATGAGAAGAGGTAGGAATAACTAATTCTCTTATAATGGCAGACTCAGTTTTCCTCTCTCAAAGTAGATGTAAGAAATAAAACACTGGGATAAAACAACTCTCCATTGTCAATTCATAGCTATACTTTGCTGAACATGCTGGCTGAAAGAGGCAATAAAACTAGAGGGACCAATCAGTTTTGAATCCTACAAGACATTCATGTTGTGGTTAGAACAATGAAAGTCTTTAGCTATATCTAAGACCTACTTTAGTTTACTGTTGAAAAAAACTTTAGCTTAGGTCTTCCTAGTAGTTTTGGTAGCTACCAAATAAGTGACAGAATTGTACATGGTCCAACGCAAACTAAATCCGTACTCCTATTTTGTTCTGAGGACTTGAGGTAAAATCCAAATTGCCTAGTTTCGAGAATCTGAATATGCAATATCAATAAGATTGTGCTAGGATCAGTGTTATTGACAAATGCATGGATTCCTTTGAGCAGTACTGTAGTAGTACTGTGAAAGAAGCATTAATTTTATTCTGAACTCACTGACCTTAACACGCCAAAAGGTAGTACAACCCCATGAACATACTATTAGTATTGGAATCACTAAAAGATTGCAGTGCTTGATGATGAATTAACCTGGCTTTTCCATATTGTTTGTTTGAGTATAATTTTATGCCGTGCCATATAAGGTTTATTGGAATTTTTCTGCTAGTAGTGACCTTCCTTTCAGTTCCTGTACAAGCTGTATTTTTCTGAACCCTGAACTATATTTATGTACCGAAGTTGATAACAAAGTGAAATGTAACAAAAAATTTCCTTTCTCAGTTTGACATCTATTTTTGAAGTATGATTTTCACAGTGGTTGAGAGTATTGAATCACCCTGATTGAATTGAAAAGAAAACAGATTCCATATTCAACTTCAAATTGAAAAAGTCTTCCTTAGGCCATAGCCAACTTAACCTTAAGCTTCATTTTTTATCTAGCCATAGTATTATTAGCTGAAGGAGCTAGAGCATGGATTGCTGCTGAATGTTTGTATTCTAAACTCACTGACCTTTTCTATCCTTCCATGAGTTCCATCTTTAGGTTTGTGGACTTTTTGGATTCAAAAATCGATTTTTTTAGGCTGCAATTCAGTTTCTTTGTTTGGGATTGTATTTTTCTGAAGACAACAAAGTCATCCATGTTTCAAATTTTGAACTTTGAGAATCGCCTGAATGCCTAGATCCACACTTAGGCATATGAGTATCACTTGTGTAGCTTTCTTGTATACTAAAATCTGGAATCAAGAAAAACTTATAGGCTACCACTCCATGACAAAAAAGGAAGAGACTGACCTTCTGTTTATTGATCTTCTTCTTTGCCCTTTTCTTTCTTAGGTTACTTAATCCCCACACCTGGAAGTGTCTTAATTTTCTTAGCCATGTTTATTTATTCTATCTTATAAAGTTATAATGCTTATACAAAATGAATTTAAGCATCTGATTTCAATTTTTTTGAACATGTGATCAAGCTAATTGTCAATTGTGCACTTTCAAGAATATAATTTTATTAAAATTTGGATTCAATTGTTGAATGGTGGATTCCTTTTTTCAATTTGTTTCTCTGGTTTCATTAAGTCTTTGGTTTGCCATTTCCTTCAGATGAGATTAAAAAGAAGGTGGAAGCTAAGTTTGAGGAGATAGCAGCTAGGGTAGAAAATGGCGAGCTCAAAGATGAGGAGGGCCATGCATTATTTAAAGAGTTCGAAGATCAGATGGTCATAGAATGCGCTAAACTGATGGAGGCAGAGGCTTCTGAGTGTGATGAAACTTCTGCGCCTGACGACAAGAAAGATTTGGATGACCCACCTGGTGAAGGCCCAATTCTCAGGTGGCAATCTCGTATAGTGTTCGCTCCTGGGGGTGATGCATGGCACCCCAAAAATAGAAAGGTGAAGCTTGCTGTTACAGTTAAAGAGCTTGGTTTGTCAAAACATCAGGCTCGACGCATCAGAGAATTGGCTGGAAAGCGTTACAATTCTGGAAAAGATGAACTTACTATAACCAGTGAAAGGTAAGTCACTGTTAAAGCTTTTGGCTAGTTTTAAAAGGACGCTGTCTGTGATCATGACAATTTTGATTATTGAATGAAGTTTGTACCCTTGTGTCGTTTGACTCGTCTCTAGGAATGCCTCCAAACTCCTCTGGTTTATCTTTGGGCTGTAAATTTTACTTGGAACACCCTTGTTTTTTGCTCAGGTATGAACACCGGGAAGAGAACAGGAAGGATTGTCTCAGGACACTATTTGCATTGATTGAGGAGTGCGCAAAGGCCTCCGACCTGGTAGAGGATGCTCGGACATCATATATGAAGGAGAAGCTCAAATCCAATCCTGAGTTTATGAAGAGATTGAACGGGAAGGTGGTTACGGGAGAATTGAGTGAAGCACATGTCTGAAAAAATCACCTGGAAACACAACCAGTTTGATTACCAGTTCTCTTAGGGTGCCTCGACAAGTTTGTTGCACATAATTTTTTTGTGTTTAGAACTAGGTCATCTCTTGTCATTCATTTTCTTTTGTTTCTGAACTCTCCTCCGCATTTATGGACAGAAAAGAATCAATGAAAAACGGGGACATGATGATTCTGTAGGGAGAGTTTTATCATCCAATCCTCATTAGTTCTATAATTGTTTGATCTAGGAACTTTTAAAAGTGATCTTATCATCTAATAATGTGAAAATTCCCCACTGCCGGGCTTGTTAAATTTTGATTTCCAATTGTAGTGAATCTCTCTGCTGCGAGATTTAATTTTTTTATTTTGAAGCAAAGATGACAGAATTCAAGCTGTCCTTTTCCATTGGGAGAAATATCAAATATAGTGAGAATAATGGCCCTTATCATCAGCGCGCCTCACCTTTTGGGGTAACCAGCACGGAATCAAAAGGTCAATTCTAACACGGAATCTGGCCTCATGGAAGAAGGCACGATATATTATTCCTCCTACGAAAGGATGAGATTATAATGCATCAGCAAAAACATAAATGGTAAGAATCATTTGCATCAAACATGGTTCCAGCCAAGACTCGTCCACCTCCTACTGTAAAAGTTGGATCAACTCTCCGTTCCAAGGTGACAGAATGCGCTTGCAGCTGGTGTGCTTTGATCGTGTGCTGCCCAATATCATTGGTTTGGTGTTGCATCAAGATTCCGTGCGCGATAGGATGGAGTCTGGCGAAGAGTGGGAGTTGTTGTGGATCACTGGAAAGGAGGAGGCTGAGGATTGATTGTGGGACATATTCATCGTTTTCGGATATGGAGTCTGAAGATGGTGATTCTTGCAAGGCCATTGTTAGCAAAAACCGGCTGCTTTTGTGAGTTTGTCCAAACCTGAGTTGTTTTGGGCAAATGCAAATCCCGCAAGCTTCATAGAAACACCTCAAAAGTAAGGGCTGTAAAATTTAAGCCAAAAAAAAAGAATAGACATATGTCGTTAGTTTAGCTAAATAATCGTTCTTCTAAAACTTTGTGTCCTTCATGCATTCATGAATATATCTTGTCAATTGTAAGAAGAAGAAGAAAATGAAATCAAACATTTGACATCATTCCTGTGACCTTCAACATTGTTCCAGCTTTGAAGTTGGAGGAGAGACAAAAGGTAACCCTCGACCCATTTCTCCAAAATTTATGCTGAATGATTATTTTTTTAACCTCATGGTTTTGACATTCTGAATTCTAATCATAACTCTGTTTTCAACATTTGAAGCTCTTCCAATTTCAAGGTGTGGGAATAATAGTTGTGGCCCTTGTGGGGAAAATGGCTAGAATGATGAAGAAACCACTGAGCCAATGGTTCTGTGGAGTTTGTTTGCTACTAGTTATTTTCAAAGTTAATGGGTTTTACATCGATATCACTTACCTTGATTCGGCAGTGGCGAAAGGAGCCGTTTTTTTGGATGGAAGCGCTCCGGCTTATCATTTCGACAAGGGATTTGGAGAGGGAATCAATAACTGGATGATTCACCTACAGGGAGGAGTCTGGTGCAGCAACGCAGCAGAGTGCGCGGGTCGAGGAACCATTGATTTGGGATCCTCCAAAAAAATGGTGACGTCCGTTCCTTTCTCCGGCATCCTAAACAACGACTCGAAGGTCAATCCAGATTTCTATAACTGGAACAGAATCAGAATCAGGTACTGTGACGGAGCATTGTACACGGGTGATGTCGAGGCAGTGGATCCCGCCACTAATCTTCACTTCAGGGGAGCTAGGATCTTCAAAGTCATGGTGGATGAGCTGCTGGCCAAGGGAATGAGCAGCGCAGACAGAGTAGTTCTTGCTGGATGCTCTGCTGGTGGCCTCGGAGCGATTCATAACTGTGAGAGACTCCGTATCATGCTACCTTCAAACGCTACATTAAAATGCATCTCGGATGGAGGCTACTTCACCAACATCAAAGATGTTACTGGCGGGGGATTCATCGAGGCTTACTACTATCAGCTGGTTGCGACACACGGGTCCGACAAGATTTTTCCCGAGTCGTGCACGTCCAAGATGAAGCCCGGATTGTGCTTCTTTCCGCAGCATGTGGTGTCCCAAATTCAGACACCGTGAACGCAGCGTATGATTTTTGGCAGTTTGATGAGCATTTCGCTCCGAGGTTCTTGATCCTCAGGGGTTGTGGAATGCTTGCAAAGATGATATAACAAAATGCTCGGTGGATCAACTGAAAACCGTAGAGAGTTTTAGTGCTGACTTCTTGAACGCGTTCAAAGCAGTTGGTAGCTCGCCATCGAAAGGATTTTTCGTGAATGGTTGTTTTGCTCACTGTCAAACCGACCAGATTGAAACATGGTCGAGGGCGGATTCTCCGAAAATAGGTGGAAAATCGATTGCGAGTGCAGTTGGAGACTGGGTATACGATCGGACTCCGTTTAATATGATTGGTGCTCCCTACCCATTTGACCAAACCTGTCATAATTGGTTTAGAAAGTACTAACAATGCTCAACTTTTTAGTTGGCATGTGTGTAAATGTTTATGAATAAAATTCTTGTTTGTTCCTGATCATGTACTCAAGGCTTTGACCAGATATATATCCAAACAAAGAAAGTAAATTGAATCTGTTAACGTTCAGTAATCTTCACAGGGAGGAGTTATAGGTATTATCTCATTTCAATCTGTACTGTCTGACTTCCATTGGTCAAACCTTTAATATTTAAGAATAAATAATTAAAATTTGTGAAAAGTTGAGATTTTGAAATTATAAGTTGTAACGAATTTAATAATGTATCACACAATAGTATTTGTACTTATATACTAATTCAATTTAGGGAGGCTATATGGGAGGAAGGAAAAAAAATAAATATTAAAGGAGAAATGGCTATATTGAAGAGAAAAAAAACAAATATTAAAGGAGATGACTATGAGTCTGTTCTAACGGTCTTTCCATACTCCCTCTATCTTAGGACAAATTGAATACTTCAATTTATGTCATTATTCACTGTCCAACTTTGACCACACATTTAAATAGATATATAAACAATAATATTATCGTATGTAATATTATTATATTAGTCACAACAAGTAGTTTCTCAAAATTAACCTTTTGCTTATCGTTATTATACGTAGTTAAACATATTAACTGTTAGACAAGTTTTTTGATGAGCGTGAAAGAGATTTCATGCAATTTGAGCTGGGACGGAGGGACTAAGTCATAGAAAGACCAATGTTTAAAGTGCAAATTAGAAGAAATGAAGATAAAATTTTTGGGTTGCATGAATTTTATTATAAATTAAACTGTATAACTACTACACGTTGCATAATAAATTTTGAATATTGCAACTAAAACCTTTTACCTTTTATTATTCTAATTAAATCCCGTGTTTCCAACATTTCGCCCATAACTATATTGGAAGGACAAAGTCTTGGGAAAGACCGTCTTTCCATAAGCTTATGGAATATGGAAAGACGGGGTTTAATTAGAATAATAAAAGGTAAAAGGTCTTAGTTGCAATATTAAAGTTTTATTATGAAAC
>JAUOBV010310336.1:0-11037 GCA_032360425.1 Rubia occidens | reverse complement strand
AGGCACGGCGACGGCCTCCCATATCTATTCCCAACACATACATTTGTTGACGCTTATTTGTTTATTGTGTGAATCTATCTTTTAAACCCTTTAATTTCTTTGGGTGACACCTAATTGTATCACTAGTTACTTTCTAGTAGTTTGGAGTAAAGTAAGGAGCAACACTATAAATTATTATCTTTGACTTCCTCGCACTCTGGGATTTTAATGACGCCCGAGGTGCCGGTCAAATTTTGGCATATTGCGGGGGACACTACGGTGTGTTTATTATATTTTTAGCTAATTAGTTGGCAGAGTAGTTTCTTGTGTTTTTTTCTTCTTATGTTTTTAGCATGTGCTCATTTTTGCGTTTGTTGTTTTTTGGTGGGCTGTATTACTTTTGTTCTTGGTTTATGGTACATTAGTTCCAAGAATCTAGAACCTTTTAACTAAGACTCCAAACTTTGTGTGTTTTTCTTTGTCTTTGTTAGGAGTAGGTATTGCTCGAGTTCTTGGTGTTTCCACTAAGAATCCTTACACTAGGATTCCAATTTTTTGAAAAAATGAAACTTTTCTCCTTTAGGAAACTCATGTGGAGAAAGGAGGCTCAACAAGTGACACTATGTAGGATATGTCATTGTGACCATCCTACAGAATCTTGTTATTGGTTGATCGAGGACTGCTATGAGGAAGCAGGTGTTATTGATTCCCGAGGTGGAAAAGTCCATCAAGGGTGGTATCCTCATTACTATTCTGAAATTCAATATGGAGTGGTAGTCCAGGCTCGGGATATGGATATGCATCTAGAGACCAACAACATGAGAAAAATGAATTACCTCCACCCTCTTGCACTATGCCCAAAAATAGATAACAAAATGTTAGTTGCGGGATGGAAACCTTGATCGAGAGCAATGAGTCACTCCAAGCACGGATTCACGAAGATATCAAGAATTTAGAGATTAAAATTTTCTCAAGTATCAAGAACTTGGAGGCTAGAGTTGAGAAATTGGGCCTATCGGTGCACTACTTGGAGATCAAGGTAGAGGGTAAACTACCATGCTGAATGGAAGTGAGCCCGGAGCCGAGTGCAAATGCTCCTACCTTGATGACCGAGGTGGTGAAGGAAGCTAACAAAGAGTCACGCAAAGGAGTTGGTGTTGAGCGTAAAGTGGAGGAGGTGATCATCCAAACTACATCTGAATCACCTCTATTTTTGGACATCTTAAAGGAGACACGAGGGAAGACAAATAAAGATGCTACACTTTTAAGCCACTTTTCTCCTTTGAGGCCAACTCCACTATCTACCTTTCTTTCCCTCAAAAAAATTCTAACCCTCGCTCTCAAATTTCGAATGCCTATTTGATGGGTTTCAAACCTTTACCATATGGATAACATTAGATTCTTTGTACATATTGATTGATTTCAGTGTTTTTGTTTCTTTTGGGACAATATTAAGCCTGGTGTGCATGGTTGTTTTGTATGAAGCATTTGGTTTTAGAGACAAGGAGCAAGAAGGAAAAATGAGCAAATAGGGTTAGGAGAAGTCCAACTCACAGAACATGTAGACGTGCATGGTCTATGATTGCTCAACTTTGCGAACAAAAAGGTCAAGCCAAACTCCAATTGCGGGTCGTGTAGATGTGCACGATCCGCGATGCTCACACATTTCCCCAACTCCAAACCACTCATCTCTTCCCTACCACCTCCAAATACCATTCAAGCCTATTTACCCTCAAACCACATGAAACACATAATTCAAAACCAAAGAGGTACCTTTTCATTGCCATTTCAATGCTTTGTTCGATTTTCTGTGTATGAAAGTGGTTATGATTGAACTTTCTTGATTAGAGATTATGGGTAGAGCATATTGTGGTGATGGAAGTTTGTTCATTAGATCCTAGATTGTGCCACTAAGCATAAATTTTGGTGTTCATTTCTCATAGTGAGTGTTCTCTCAATTCCTCTCCTTGACATGTATTTTATAATATGTATATGCATTTAGAATAATGAAAGTTTTAAGTGTGGGGGAGAGGAATTAAATGATATTTATGATTCATATTTTTTTGGTGTAGCAGTTACCCTTTTTAAGAGCATTTTTATTTGGAAAAAAACCCCGCTAAGTCGAAAACACGCAATGGCGACTTAGGCAAAAGTAGGGGGTCTAGATAGGTTGAAAACTTGAAAGGAAAGCCTATGCAAAAATGAGAGGCCTAAAGGTGTGAAAAATGGTGAGGGGTGGATGATCATGGGAGTTGACCACCTTCCTCCTCGAGGTGGAGTTCTTCCCGTGCTATGCGAGCTATACTTGGAGTTCGCTTACCTGGCTCGCTGGTTATGAGGTGTTATCTTTTGTCTTGGATTTCATGTGGTTCAAGGATGTGTATACAGTTTCCTTGCCTTCTTCTTTTTCTGAAGTCTTCATTCCTTTTTCTTGATGCCAAAACCCTTAACTCCTTGCCTTAATGAGGAAAATTCTCTAGAAATGTGATAAGACCAAAAAATCGTTCCTAACTCTCCTAAAAGAATTCAAAAGCAAATTTCATAATCTAGAGCACAAAAAACATCATGAGTCAAAAATACTTTTATAATATCGTATGAAATGACCTTATAAAATCTCCCCACACTTGAACCTTACTCGTCCACAAGTAAAAGAAATTAAGACCCAAGGTTCTAAGATGAAGTTGACAATTTCAATTCATACCACCCATATCCCCCATACAATCCTCATAAATATTATCCCTAACCATCAAGCACAAGTACAAACCAAGTGAGAAATTTTCATACGTCAACCCTAAGTCCCAGTTTCTACTCAAAACCTTCCACCTATCAATTCTATAATTCTGATAGAACATTTCAAACACGGATTGATTATCCCAATTCAAATGGCACAAAATGAAGTCAAAGAAATCATATCAAGAGTCTAAGCACATTCTCCATTTTATACCAAGATATCAACCTAAACGAAGTAGACAAATAATCAAAACCTTTCAAGTGCCCTACTTCATCTTCCCACTAAGTCAACCATAATCCCAAGAAAACCTATGATGCTAGGCTGCCCAAATCATATATTTTATTCAGCAACCTTATGACCTCAACACCAACAAATAAGTGAAATCAACATATTATTTTTCTCTCTTACTCTCTCAATTTTCCTATGAACCCTTTTGGGTTTTCATCCCAGGCACACATCATTTTCTTTTTTTTAGGCTTACATCTCACCCACATTTAGCCTCTCATTTTCATCTAGGTATCTTTTTTAGGCCCTCAATGTTACCCAAATTTCCCTCTCGGGTGTTCAAATTAGTAGGATTTTCCCCAAAAGTTCCACTTTTCATCTTTTTCCTATCAGAGAGTAGCGAAATATATACACGTAAATTATTAAATCCCCCCACACTTAAAATTATACATTGCCCTCAATTCAAAACACACAAGAGTTTTAAGTCCAAGGGAAAAGGGAAAATTAACTTATAAGCTATTTTCAATATAATAAGATACCACAACTATTCCAACACCTTCAACCAACTAACCTAGAAAAACCCAAGACCAAACCAACCACGAGATATACAAAAAATTCTCCCAAAAATTCTACACCAATCACAATAGCAATCGGAATCGAGTATTTACATGATTTTTAATAGGAGGACTATGGAGGATACACTCTCAAGCAATTGCAAGAACTTTGTAACTTCATAAGGGTTGAAATCAAGCAAAGACAAAAGAGGGGTATATGATGGTGGGTAATTTTTGTATGTTGGTGGAAAGGGTGGATGTTGGTTAGAAATGGTGAGTTTATGGTGGGGGAGATTTTGAAAATACTATTCAAATGGGGAGAGAAGAGGAGGAAGAAGAATAAAATGGTAAAAAAGAGGGGGGGGGGAGGGGCTGTGGTTTTACTCTCCTTCAAGGAGACTAAAGAATTTTTTAAACCATTTCTCCGCCACCCAGGCATCATCCTAGAGCGCTCGAGTGGTTGATGTACCATCCCCTAGGCTTCTGATATCCTTGCGGGAATCGTTCTCTGCAACTTGAGTGGTTGATGCCCCAACCACTTGGCTTCTGAGCGCTATGCATGTGTAGTCCTCTATCAACCGAGCAGTCGATGCCCCAGCTGGATAATTTCTAAAGGTTGTTCAAGCGCTTTGTCCACTGTGCATGCGACACGTGTCCATTTTAATTCCTTATTTCTTCTTATTTTCTTGCAAAATTCAAAAAAAACATATCAAGTATAATATTTCTCCAAAACAAAGAAATTAATTAAAAATAAGTAAAGTATAGTTTGAACCAGGTTTAGTTAACATTGTCGGCTTGATTAATCACATTTTGAAAGCTCTTCTCACTAACCGGGACATCGAGAAGGTTTTCTCGATCAATTCCTGTTGAAAACTCTCATAATATGGTTTCAAGCGGTGGCTATTGACCTTGAAGCTTTGGAAGTCTCCTCACTCATGATTTATACTGCTCCATGTGGGAAAACTTTTACCATCTCAAAAATACCAATCCACTTAGAACACAATTTACCATGAAATAAATGAAAGCGTGAAATGAATAGAAGGACCTTTTAGCCAACGTCAAAGTCCTTTATGATTGTCATACTATCATGTTTTGCCTTCATTCTATCCTTTTAAATTTTGGAATTCTCATAGGATTTATTTCGAATCTCCTCAAGCTCTTACAATTGAAGCTTTCTTTGTACACATACTTCATCCAAATTAAAATCGAACCTTTTAATGACCCAATATGCTTTGTATTCTAACACAACCAGTAAGTGACATGGCTTCCCAAAAGCTACTTGATATAATTATGTAATGATAGAATTTTCTAGCCTCATGCACCAAGGTTATGTTAAAATAGACAGACCAAGGTTTGGCAGGCAGGTGCAGGCCCCTGCCTACTCCAACACTCTGGTCAACCATGTTTGCCATGTAGAGCGCATGTAAATAAATAGTGTGTTAATCCATAATTCTTACCTTGGTTGCATGATTATTATCCTTGTTATATGTGTTTGGTGGCTTATGGGATAGCTCTCATCCCATATTTCTCACCAAACTCTCATCCTATTCGTTTGTTCCAAACTGGGCCAACCCGCTTACTTGGGCCAAGATCCTATGTTGCAGGGTTGTCAAACCCATACATTATCAAGTTCCGCAAGTACAAGACCCCGGTTAACCACATTAATATGAGGCGATGGATTGAATTTCTTCTTCGGTCCTCCTCAATCTTTAATTCGTGGTTTCTTAGGGAACAAGTAGCATCCTTGGGCTCTACTTCCTGATTGCTTATACTTTTATGAGGGAAAACTTGGCGGTTTTACCTTTTTTAACCGTCAAGAACATGAAGACGATATCTCATTAGTGTGCCGCTCGACGGTTATGCTACCTGTCTGGATGTCCGTCACGTGTTCACCTCCCAATGGATTTCGCATGGAAGCCCCTCAATTTTTGTACTTTCCCAGGCGGTTATGATCATGCCCTTGTCGCTCCACCTCCCAAGGAATTTATTGGTTCTGTGGTATCCATCTCTTTTCCAATTTTTCATCTTCTTCATCATTCTCTCCTTTCGTCATCTACCTCTATTTTTCTTCGCCGTTCTTTACTCATTTTATTCAGTTTTGCCGGCTGCTTCTTACTCTTTTTTAGGTACCCTCTCTTATTTTCTTCAATTTTCTTTTCTCTCAGTTTTTTGAGTTAAAATGGTTTTTACCGTTGACCCTTCTAAGCAACACTCTTACTGTGACACCAACAATCCCGAGTATAGGTCAGCGTGTGGTAAGATTGAGGATGAGTTTAACGCTGGGGAAGTCACTTTTCATGATATTCGCGATCACATTTTGCTAGCAGGCATTTTCCAGACTGTGGTGAACGCGTCTGATGACTTGATTGTTGTTTAACTCGAAACCCTAGAAAACTGTTGCTTTAGGTTCCCACTTTCTTTCTTTTTTAGGCCGTTTTAGCGTTCTATGAGTTGGGGCTAACTTAAGTCCCCCCTAATTCCGTTTGTGTCCTTCTGAGCTTCGAGGTCTTATGTTTCCTTCTACGTATTTAGCCCACCATTACCCTATTTCGAGTCTTTTGCCACTCAACCAGGATGCCCCCAGACTGGAATTTTATAAAGTTCTAGTGGGAGGAGGTTAAGTTTCTGATTGACCTCCCTACTCCCTAAGAGTGGAAATGGCAGTTCATCTTTGTTGATGAGGCCTTGGTCATAGGTTTGGATTGGGCAAAGAGGGTAATTTTACCGGCCAGCCTAGAGAAAGGGTGGGGGTCTTGCCTTAGCACTATTGAGATGACTTCCATATCGCCCTTCATCTCTCGTATTGAGATGGTGCAGGTGAAATGTGACCGCATCCCGCGGGCTTCCGTCCCATGGGTTGTTGGCATTATCTACTTTCTTGATAGTATTTCCCCTGGCGATGGCCAAACTAACTTATGTGGTATTGGTTTAATGTTTTTTTATCTGTCTGCTGCAGTGATTTTTCTTTGTCCTTACATATACTTATGGTTCTAACTCTTTTCCTTTCTTTTCAATTTTTTTGTAGGGATGTCTGTTGCTAACTTTTTGGGAGACCAGTCCAAACTTCCTCGCCGGACCTCTAGCACTGGTCTAACCCTTGGAGTGAGGATACAACGGGCATTATGGATCCGAAGGCCAAGGTCATCACTTTGTCTGACACTGAGGTCTCTGATGAATAACCTCTACAAAATAAGCCCCGCCGTAGCTCTAAAAGGATGATAAAAAATATGGGGCCTGTATTGGCCGGAACACCTTCGAGATGATTCCCGAGGAGGTTTCCTGCAATCTGCTGGTAAGACAAAGAGTGTTGCCCTCACTCCCCAACCTGTTCAAGCAGTCCCACTCCTGCCTCCGTTCGCCCATTCTTCTTCTTCTCGGGATGGTTCTGCTTCAGGTCCTTGAGCAGTGCTGCATCTCATACCCAGTTTGTCTCCTAGGCTCTGCCTCTTCCAAATTTCAATACTTGTCTGCGGGAGTGGTCATTGATCGTGGCTGAATTCCCCCGCTGACCATTCTAGGCCGGACCTCCTCAAGGCTTGTTTCTCCTTATTGATCCTTTGTCTTCTTCCCTCTAGTGCGACACTTCCTAATCATTATTTTTCCCTTGGTTGTTTTAAGTTCTCTGCTTTGCCAAGACTATGCAGGAGTAGCTTAGCAGCCTACAAGGCTGAGAACAATGAGCTTAAGAGCGGGCTTTCCTACCTGAAAGCCAAGGCACGGTATGTCCCTTATCTGGAGCAGGATCACAAGCTGGAAAAGGGGTTATCGGTTCTCTGCAGACCTCCCTGTCCCAAGCTGAAGCTAAGATTTCTAAGTTGAGAGCCTTCCGGGATTGGGCCTTTACTCTCAGTTTCTTGAGCCTTTACTCCCGCGTGGTGTGGAGTACTAAGGCCTTCGAGATGGTGTTCGATACCCTGATGAAGGCTATTCAGTTTTACTCTCGGAGTGAGGATCAGGAGCAGCTGTGGGTTGGCCTTGGTAATGCTTTTGTTCCTTTTCGTTAACTTAGCTTTACCGAGTACTTCTCGAAGCTACACCCTGTCATGACATTGGATGAGCTTGATGGTTGGGATCCGAACAGTACCTTCATTGAGTCCACCGCACATTTTTCCAGTTGGCCCCATCAAGTTGATGACCATGCCGTGGCAGCCGCGAGAGGTGGAGCTCAGGTTGTTGACGGTACTGAATACGCTGAGGGGGCTGTAGAAAATGGAGCTCAGGTTGCTAGGGAAGGTGAAGTTGTTGATGCTGGGAAACCTCGAAGGCTTTGTATTCTGAATTCTGGATTGTGAACTATTATTTTTTATTTTTCATACTTATTATGTATTCCCCCCACTGAGGGGTCAGACAATGTTTATTTGTGTGTTTTGGGGTGTGTTTTCCCCCTTCTGGATGATGTCTTAGTAACATTTAAACTGCTAGTTTATGTATTTTTCCCCTGCTATAAGATTTTTGCAACATTTGCTCTTTTTACAGCCTTTGCTTGATTCCTTCAGGGACGGTGTATCTTTTCTCACTTTCAAGTATCGTTTTTAGACGGTGTATATTTTCTACCTTTGAAGTGTTATTTTCTCCATTTGTAGGTGTATTTCACCTCAATGGGGACCAAACATCCCTCTCGGTTTTCTACCACGGTCACACCATTCTTTTTAGGCCCAACTTGGGTAGGGCTTACCCACTTTCTATCCAATATAAGATAGATCATTCTACCTTGAAGAAACTTAAGGATATCACTCTTCACTACATCCCTCATTGATGAATTTAGCTGGCGTTGGGGTTTCCTAACCAGTTTGGCCCTATCATATCACAAGACATGGTGCATGCAAGTGGAGGGACTAATCCCCTTGATATTGGTCATTGTCCACCCAATTGACTCCTTGTGGCTTCTAAGAATCTTCATGAACCTCTCCTCTTATTCCTTGGAGAGTTTACTCGATATTATCATGGGTAAATTAAACCAAGGAACGCATATTTCTAATTCTCGGGTAATGGTTTGAATTCCAATATCGGTGCTTTCTTAAGAGATGTTGGAGGTGCATCGATAGCTTCTTGAGGGAGGTTGAAAGACAGATTCTTAGCAAGATCAAGCTTTTCTATAGTCTCGAGTAAATTCACACTCAAAGAATAATCATGCAATTCATCAGTTTTAAGACTATTTTCCAAAGCTATTTTCAACACATCAATACCATCATCCATAACCACATCTTGCACATAGTCATCAACGATATCAATCACATGGAAAGAATAATCATTATTAGGGAATTTCATGGCATCATAGCTGCTAAAATTTACAATTTCCCCATTAAATTCCATGGTCAAGGATCCACTATTCACATCAATTTTAGTCCTAGATGTTTTAAAAATAGCCTTCCTAAAAAAATAGGAGCGGCATGCTTCTCATTCTCCATATCTAGAACATAAAAATTGGTCGGGAAAATCAATTTATCACCATTGACCGATATATGTTCCACAATTCCCCTAGGATAAGCATTAGAGCGGTTGGCCAATTGAATCACTACCCTGGTTTCATGCAAACTCTAAAGATCTAAGGACTCATATAAAGAATATGGAATCACATTAATTAAGGCACCCATAGCTAGCATGTCATTTTCAAATTTCTTACCACCACTGACAAAAAAGATAGTGAACATGGCGGGATCATTGCATTTTGGGGGATTTTCTTTTGAAATAGGGCTGACACCTGGCCACCAGTTTTAACCTTTTCGTCACTTTTATTTCTTCTATGACTACATAATTCTTTTAGGAATGTAGAAAACCTATGCACTTGATAAATAACATAAAAAGGGAGTGTTTACATCACACTTGTGGAAGACATTAAAAATGGTATTGTTCTCATGTTTACGATTATTGTTTCGCAAAGCCACCAGAAACGGTGGTGATGGAAGGATATATTCAGTTTCTCACTTCTCCGATGGTTGAGTGACCACCTGCTCGACTTCTTGGTTTTTTACTATAAGCTCCTATTTAACTTCTTTCCCAACCTTAACAACATTCGTAGGCTCCTTGGTTTCTTTCCCACTTCTCATAGTTATAACACTGGCATTAGAAGGCCGGAGAGAGGTTTAACTTTGATTTTGGTGGAATTTTTGTGGAATCCCTAGCCTCCAACCTGGCCATAGAAGACGCAATTTGGCTAACTTTGGTCTCAAGTCCAGTCTTCCAAGTTTGTGACCATTTTAGCTACAACATTCCTAATATTCTCATACTCCGACCTTGATTTCCCTTTTTGGGGGTTAGATGACCCATCATCTTTTGGGTTGCCTTGTTGTGGTGCCTAGTTGTACCCTTGATTTACTTGGTAATAGTCTTGCCCACCTTTATGATTAAGTTGATACCCACCTGGGCCACCTTGAGGATTTGGTTGTTCGTTTTAATCATGCCTCTACCAAAAGTTTGGGTGGTCTCACCACCCGAGGAGGTAGGTTTTGGAGTATGGATCATAATTCTTCTCATGCGCTTGAACCTTTGAAAATCTTGTCCACCTTAACTTTTCCACCTTGCGTTCTCAATTTCCTTGCAAACCTTAGCCTTGACTACCCTGGTAGCTATGGTGGAACCAGGACCATATTTTCTGGGGAGGGAGAGCTGAATTATATAGAAAAAAGTCTTCTTCCCCAAAATCCCGAGAAGAACCAAGGTGGAGCAAAAATTTTAAGGAAGGTAGAACTTTCAGGAGAAACAAAAGGTCCCCTTAACTGCTGGAACTAAGCCAGGGCGGTGGCACCGACTCGACCCTCCTCAGTTCCACCATTGCTCGGTAGCCCATTGCTTTTACCTTTTCAAGCCCTTCATCTTGAAAAACCCCGCAAGCTTTGACTTGATGCATCATCCACTTCATTAGCTCCTTTATCATCAAAGCTAAACCTTGAACTTGTTCCTTGAGCTTGGGAGTTTCAGTATTTAAGCTTCTTGTACCTTTGTCCTTTCCTTTGCACAAAATTGTCTAGTGCTATTTGTGATGACTTAAAACTATACCATAGCATCTTTAGAGCTCTTATTAGAAATTAACCTATTTTAAGAAGTGTTAATGATCCTCAAGTCTTCAACGGACAATCCATCAAACAAAAAGTATACAAGGTCTCCTTCCTTGTATGGATGGTAAAGAAAACTGGCTAGCAACCTTTTGAACCTCTCCCAATATGCATACAAAGTTCACCTAACTGTTGGGAGATATTTCTTGGCTCTTTCTTCAAACCTGCTGACTTGGAAGCCAGATGAAATTTCTCTAAGAACATTGGATTCATGTCAATCCACAAAGTTATACTTCTCGGAGGGAGGTAGTACAACCAATCTTTGTTCGTATCCTTCAAAACGGAAATGTTCTTAGATTAAAATTATCCTCCGAAGTTCTGGGTGGCTTATATTTGTGCTCACGAGGTGGAACTTGAACAAGTGCTCGTTAGCATCCTCTTCATTTACTCCGTGGAAAGTTGGTAGACAATGTATCATCCCGGATCTAAGTTCACAAGTGACATTTTCTAGGAATGGAGGAAAAATGATGCATAACGGTTGTTTCGACATAATAGT
>JAUOBV010310230.1:0-11037 GCA_032360425.1 Rubia occidens | reverse complement strand
AAACTTACTTAGGCTTTAGAGCTTGGATAATTTTTTAAATATAAGCATTGGTCCTCCAACTTAAATTTATATTTTTGTTTTAAATTTCAATTATTATATATAATTATTTAATTAATTAATTACAATTCAGGTTCAGTTCGGGTTTCGGTTTGAGTTTTAATATTCAAAACCGATCCAAAAACCATATTCAGAATTTGGTTTATTCAATTCGAATATCCGAAAACCGTATATCAAATTTGGTTCGGATTATTCAAATTTGAATAATTCAATTTTCGATTCGGTTTTCGAATTTTGATTTTTTTGGCCCACCCCTACTTATCCATGCATGCAATATCACATGCGGCATGCCGGCTATGAGCGTTGGTTTTGTATTGATCCAAGAGTAAACAGTAAACCTGATTTTTCTAATTAAATTTTATCCAAAATCCTACTTTAGTCATTCTAAACTATAGGGCGGGTTTATTGTGCTATTATTGTAAGTTTCATATGGAATGGAATTTTCTTTAAATATGCTAATAAATTTAGAGATCTATTATGCAATTACCAAAATACTATATACATCACAAAAATATCAGAATTTTCATTTTTCTTTCCTCCTTCGATCTGCCGCTTCCTACGGACGGTTATCGCCGGAATATAGCAGGATTTTTGCCAGATTTGGCTGTTTTCACCAGATTTTCGCTGTCTCTGCCCGTCTTCTCTGTCCATCGACGAGATCTCCTTTTGTCGACACTGCTCAATCTCCTATTGTCGGCGCTGCTCAATCTCCAACCCTTCGTTTCCCCGCGATGCTCATACTGTGACAATGAGGAAAACGAAACAGCTATGGCGAGGACGACAGCAACACTGCTATGGTGAGGACGACGACAACACTGCTATGGCGAGGATGAAGGCACCGTTATGGCAAGGACGATGACGATGCTTTTCAATTGACAATGACGACCACGATGAAGAGAGGGAAGCAGAATGCGGTGAAGAAAGAAGGTGCGTGAGATGCACATGACCGAAGGAAGAAGACGACGCGCGTGCATCTTAAGCACGACCCGAATGATGACGGTGACTCGGCGGACTCAGTGACTAATGTGGTGGCAGAAGCTGTGAAGGACGTGGCGGAGGACAGTGGACGCGGCGGAGGGCGGCGGACGACAATGTTGGTGGCAGAGCTGAGTTTCGGCGTTTGAGAGGTGAGGTTTATTTTTATGTTTCATTTTTTTTTGAAAACTTGCTGAGATTTAATATTATTTGACTAAGCATATGATCAGTAAATGTTCTTTGGCGTAGTGGTTTGTATTCTAGGCTTTGAGGTTATAGAGCTTGGTTCAAATTCTGTTAGGCCTTAATTTTTGAAGAATTTATATTCTTGAGGTATATACTGAGTTTTATTATTATTTGATTAAAAGGATATACCGCAATTGGTTTTTGGTGTAGTGGTTAGTATGTGGCCTTTGAGGTTATTAGCCCGAGTTCTCATGACACTAGTTTTTTTAGAAGAAGAAATTATGTTGTCGAGGTACTGTAGTTTTTATATTGAGGGTTGTTGCTTCCCCCCCCCTTCATATTGATGTTTTTCATTATTCGGGTGAGATTTATTTGATATGAGTTGATTTTTTATAATTTATTTGTGTGATATGGATTGATATTTGTAGTTTTTATTATTTTCTCATATTGATAATTTTCATTTTCTAGCTGAGGTTTAGGTGATAGGAGTTGATGTTTGTAGTGTCTTTTTTCTCATGTTAATACTTTTCATTTTCCGGGTGAGGTTTGGGTGATAGGAGTTGATGTTTGCAGTGTCTTTTTTCTCATGTTGATATTTTTCATTTTCCGGATGAGGTTTAATTAGGTGTTAGGAGTTTGTGTTTATAGTTTTTGGGTGATATTGGTTGATATTTGTAGTTTTTTAAATAAAAAATAGTTGATGTTTTATGATTTTCAGAGTGAAGAATTTATACTCTTGAGTTACCGTAGCTATTTTGTAGGTGTTTTAAGTTTTTTTTAATCTTTTGTTGATATTTTTCATTTTTGGGTGAGTTTTAGTTGATATGAGTAAATGTTTCGTAGTTTTTTTGGGGTTATATGGGTTTAATTTTTATCTTTTTTTCTCTCATGTTGATTTTTTTTCCACTTTCTATGTGAGTTTTAGGTGATAGGAGTTGGTGTTTGTAGCTTTTGGGTGATATAGGTTGATATTTGCACTTTTTTTAAATAAAAAATTGTTAATATTTTATGAATTTTAGAGTGAAGAATTTATACTCTTAAGGTACTATAGCTTTTTTGTTGATGTTTTAAATTTTTTCCCTTCTCATTTTGATGTTTTTCATTTTTTGGTGAGTTTTAGTTAACATGAGTCGATGTTTTATATTTTTAAAGGTCATATGGGTTGATATTTTCAATTTTTTCCTCTCATCTTGATATTTTTCATTTTATAGGTCAGTTAGGTCATAGGAGTTGATTTTGTAGTTTTTTCAGTGATATAGGTTGATATTTTTATAGATTTTGTATTATGTTGACGTTTTTTTATTTTTCAGGTGAAGTTAGGTGATAGGACTTCATGTTTTTAACTTTTTGGTGATATAGGTTAATATCTGTAGTTTTTTAATTAAAAATTGATAATTTTAACTTTGTTGATATTTTTTATGATGTTATGTTTATGATTGTCGATGTTTTTATGATTTTCAGTTGATGTTTTGTCAGTTTTAGTTGATGTTTTTTAAAAAAAATTGTTGATTTTTTTTGTTGATTTATTATATATTTTTGCTGCACTTTTTAGTCGATGTTTTATGAGTTTTAATTGATGTTTTGCTATTTATAGCTAATGTTTATAATATTTAGTTCGATGATCATATTGATTTTTAAATATTATTTTTAAAAATTGATTTTTTTTGAGATTGCAGCTGGCGAAAAAATTGTGGGAAAAAATTTGACAAAAAAATCCCTGGTAAAATATTAGAGATAGATCATGGTAAAATTATTAAAGATAGGTCGCTAAAACCATAATATAGTTAGATTTGCATAAAAACTCTTTTCTAAAGTTTATGCTACCTCATACGAGACCATCTCTTAAATACATGGTTGGATGCCCACTTTTAAAATTTATTTGATAAATATACTTTACTTTATAAATATAAAATGCATCTCTAGTAATAAAATGTGTACTATAAGAAAATTTTATATGTTAGCAAATATGGTATGTTAAAGTGTTGGTCAGATCAGATTCTGCCACGTATTATACAAATTTCATATTTAGTAAAGTGGGAGATTTTTAGGAAGAAATGATTGATTTTCGGAATATGTGGTAGAATCTGATTTGTCCAACACTCTAACATATAACATTTGCTAGCATATAAGATTTTCACAAATGCAATAATTGAAAATTACTTTTTTAAAACACAAAGAGTAGAATTTATTCTTATTATTAAATATAATATAATTTTGATCATCATGCTAACATTGTTACCATTTTAATTATTAAACTTATAAAAATGCATAAAGTTATTCACTTTTACCGTTAACTTTTACTGCTAGCTTTATTATCAAAGACTATCTGAGGCTACACATCTATTCAGCTGCAAAAGAGGTGGATTGCTATTTCACGCCTGTATACCTTACAAATACTAATGTATTAAAATTAAAAATTAAATTCAGATAAAAAGTTTAAGTTGAAATTTTAAAAAAGTATATGATTTAATAGTGGGGCAAGGCAGCAACCACGGGCGGTGGTCCGGTGGCAGAAGATGGTGGCCCGCTACTTTCTGCCTGTAGTCCGGTGATTTTCTAGCCAATTCCGGCAATGTTCCGGTAGTCCATGGTTTTCATCGTATGGTTCAAATCACAATTTTGCACTTGTGGCTTGTATTGCATGGTTCGCATCCGAAAAATTATACTTGTGGCTCGCATCCAAAAATTTGTAGTTGTGGCTCACATTGCATGGCTCGAATATGAAAATTTGCACTTGTGGTTCACATCGCATGGTTCACATCCTATGGCTCGCATTTGATTTTTTAACTTGTGGCTCGCATTTGGATCAATGAGAGTCACACTATTTATGAGCAGTAATTTTTTCCCCATAAGGAAAGTTGTAGAAAAACGTGACTGGGTAGGAAAAAGTCATTCTTTTTTGTTTGAATTTCAGCTTTGTAAACTCCAAAAACTGTGGCTCTCATATGTAGTTCTCATCTGTGATTCTCATCGATCCAAATGCGAGCCACAAGGCAAAAAACTAAATGCGAGCCACAAGGCAAAAAACCAAATGCGAACCATGCGATGTGAGCCATAAGTGCTTTTGGATGTGAGCCATGCAATACAAGCCACAAGTACAAATTTTTGGATGCGAACCATACGATGCGAGCCAAAAATAAAAAAAATTCGATGCGAACCATACGATGCGAGCCACAAGTACAAATTTTTGGATGCAAACCATGCGATGCGAGACACAAGTAAAATGTTTTGGATGTAAATCATGCGATGCGAGCCAAGAGTACAAAATTGTGATGCAAATCATAAGATGAGAACCATGGACCTCCGGAAGAAGTTACAAATCAGAAACAATTTTAGCATTAGTTGAATGTGATTTACAATTGCTGATAAAGATAGTCAGAAAAGAGCTCAACGTGCCCTGGAAATGCATAATTGAAACTAGAGAAATCTGGAAGCTCATGAGCACATTGAATTACAAGATTAATTCCCCTTTTTTTGCACCACTATTTTATTATTAATAAACAGGCGGTATTCTTTAAAAAATGCTGACAATTTTACGTTGGTAGAAAAACCTTATTAAAGGCAGTTCGTGTGAAAAGTGAGGACCTGCTTTCCAAAAGAGATTCCAAGTTTAGAACCTCCATGTTTCGGCTCCTCCCTATTTTAAAAGAGGTTAATAGTTTTAAGAAGGCGATTCTCAAGGAACCACCTTTAAGCATATTAAACAAAGGCGGTTATGCCTTCTTCTTCTTCTTTTTTAATAAGGGAATGGTGTATATAGGCTCTCCACGCCTCTTCAAACTGAAATCAAATAAACATGATTCGGGCTTTGCCTTAAAGATGTTAGTGATCATTGATTTAGATCAAAAGGCAACTTGGATTGCCACCAAAATGGGGGCTAAACATGATTAGCTCATAAAGGTTCTATCCTATTTACATTAAATCATGTGATTCCATTCACCAAACCTCCACCCTATGTGAGTTTGAAGATGGCCAACCATGAAAGAACTAAAAAAAGAACTACAAACTTTTTGTTCAGCGGAAGTCGAGAAGTTGATGCAATGGGATGGATGGAGACTGAATCTCAGTCACTTGGACTGTGAGTCGGGTTCCTTCCTTCTCAGTGAGACGCTTCCTTTTCGGGTGATTCACTGGAATGATGTGCATTGCAAATGAAACAAAGAAACCGGCATAGAGAGTTTCCACACAGTAGAATAAACTCTATTAAATTGAAAATGGCAAAAGAAATCTAGAAATTTAGAGTAGATCATTATGTGATGGAGAAGAACAACACCTCTAATCATATGTGATAAAGAATGAGAACATCATGATAATAAATTGAGCAGTATCAGAACAATATCAATTTGCTATAATGTCGAAACTAACTAGAACATATATCATGATAGAAAAAATAAAGCAACATTAAAAAATATCACAGTATAAATGAAACAAAAGTGAAGCATCCAGACAAAATCATCACTTCACACATCATGAAATGGTCCCAGTATAATCATGGCGACACCATCTACAAAACATCACAACAATCATCTATAGTCATAATCACAGCAACGTGAGCAGCAACTTTAACATAACCTTCGCAACAAGATCAGCGGAAAACATTACTAAATCATCGCAACAATTCAGTTAAAATTAGGTTCTACATTTTAGGGAGGACGTTGTCTTGGAATCCTAACAGATGGAAGTTCTATCTGATCCAGTAGTATAAGACCTCTGGTCCTAGCATCTAGAAGTTCCCGCGAGATGTTATGGTTGAATATTTTTCTAGCCATCTTAGCAAGGGAATCTACCACAACATTAGCTTCTCTGTAAATATGAACCAAATGAGTCTCTTAGATTGTGACTAACGGAGACACAACTAGAGCACAGAGAATAAGGTTCTTTGTGAGGAAAGTTGGTGAGAGTTAGAAGTTGTAAACAATCTATTTCTATGAAGATAGAGGTCCATGCTGCTATAGCTACAACTTTTAGGGAAACTTCCAAGCTTCTAAGTTTAGCTCAAGTGAAGATCACTCATGAGCTGTAAAAGTGTGTGCACTTAACATTTTGTCCCTAAAATCCCTAAAAGTTACCCCATGTGAGCTTTGACTACCTGAAACAAACGACTCCCAGTCACAGGTTTCTTCCATCTTGTCAGCAATGGGGTTTTGAGCTGAATTTGTTTAAGATAGGGCATGATTCTAGTATTAACCCATAACTGATCTTCTGATTTTCCATGCATTGGGGTAGAGGAAAAGATGTTGAAGGTAGTCTCTCTTGAGCTATAAAGTACAACTGAGATTGATGTTTGGACTCCTTCGAAAATGAATTTTTTCTTGTTTTCCAAAGACTCCAAAATACTGTTAGGCCTATGGTTAAAATGATTTTGGATTGAATCTTAGAGGGGGGGGATTACTGATATACAAAGAGAGCCTATCCCAACAAGAGATAAAATTTTGATTCCTTATGTGCAGCAGGTCATGATACTGCATCTGATTCCTTGCGATATGGACATAAAGTAATAACAATATTTTTATTTTTTGGAAAAAAATGTTCATATAACCCCAATTCTTTGACGAGTGTAGGTATAATTCATAATTTTTTAGTGCATATATAACCCTGATTTCATCTGAAGTCTTGGTCAATAACGGTCCTCGTTATTTTTATAATAAAGGCCTAAATTTCCCCTCTAATTAAAAAATAGAAATGCGTGAAATGCAAAATGTTTATTTTATCTATCTGTTGCCCATTTCTAGAACCGAATTCCATTTCCTCAAGCGCCAAATTTTTTGTGCTTATAGAATTGGTTTTTGTTTGATTTGGTGCCTCCCAAATTTTTGGTGCTTATAGATGCAACTTCAAATAAAAGTAACCCAACCTCTCAAATTTCACCTATGAGTCCAACACCATAGAGTTATGTGTGGTGAGCGCAGTCGGAGATAAGATTGAACTCCAACTTCTCGAATATATATCTCCCCACGCTGGAGGTAATTTATGCTTTAATAATAATCTCGGTTGTGTTTTAGTTGATAAAATTGGAAATATTTTGGGTGTCATGGACAGCGCAAGTGGCGTTAGAGGTAGGATTGATGACTCATGTACCGTAAAGTTCCGTGCACTTCGAAAGATTCCCTTTCTTCGTCCCAATATGTGTGGGTGTGGGTGTGTGTGGGGGGGGAGAGGATTGGGTGTAAGATGATTCCCTCTGCAGCGGTGGAAATCAGTGTTGAGGAATGGGAGATCAGGCAAGGAGGTGGTGCAGTCTGGTGTTGAGTGGTAGAGATATATGTAGACTGAGTTTGCGGTGGTGAAAATTGGGTTTGGTCATGGTAGAGAAAGGCAAAGGAAAACATTACGGATGAGGTGGAGGAAGTGCGACGAAGGATGGATGCTCGGTAACTTTGCTCTAGGAACAGTTGGGATAGCAGTATTCCTGCTCTAATAAAGAGTCCGTGTTGTGCAAAACTCCATTCCATACCACAAAACACTCTCGATATCAAACCGCCACCATCGGCTTCCTTCATCGAGTTCAACTCAGTTCATCTGATACGGGTACTTCTATCAGCTAGGCCCAAATCACATCCCCAATTACTACCTTTAGTTTTGTATATAATTATGGTTTCAAAATTTGTTTTTCGAGTTTGGAGTTATTGCACGTTATCTTTTTGATAAAAGTCCCCTGAGATAATAGTAGAGGTGATTTTTTTATTTGTTCATAACTTAATTAGCTAGTTATGTGGTTGTTAATATTTGGTATTTCTGCTTGAATATTATTGTCAGATTCCCGGGTGTAACGAGATGTATTGTTGGTGTTTGGTTGGGGGTTGCACCGACTAATTTCATGAGCTTGCCACCTTTATTTTTGGAGATGGTGGGGGCAACTGATGAGGTGGGTTAAAGGGGCCAGAGAAAAAATGTTGGACTTTGCCCTTTTTGGTCAAAGGAAATTGAGTGGGGCCCATGTCTTCAAGGCCAAAAATGTTTTTGAAAAATCAGAAACTAACTCAAGGATAAATATGTCTTTTCAATTTCACTCAATGAGGACACAATTATTTTAGTCAACGTCAGTCTCCGAGATCAAGGTTACAGTTCTCAAAGTCAAGTCCAATATTGGGTAAGACTACTTTTTAAAAACTTGAGATCTTAGGTTCACTTATAATGGAAGTGGGTTATCAAAGCATTTTCTCTTTATTTTTATACCATAAATATTCGATATCCAATTCTTATAAATTGAACCCATATTTCAATAATTATACTAGTACAAAAAATACACATTCTTATAATTTTAAATGAATTAATATTCATGGGAATATAAGTATTATGTTGCCTTCTACAAAATTTTACATGTGGGAAATAGTCTATGTGAGATTGTATTCGATAAGTATCAAATGAAAAATATTGCCAATGCAGCAACTTATATGGTACATTTGAGGTAACATGAGTACGTTATTTTCAAAGATATTTTGTTTTGTTCGAATTGTATATATGTACTTTTTATGAGAGATTGTACATTTATTATAATTTGAACGTGATTACTATATAAATATTGCAATGCAAAAAAATAGCATTGAAATACACATTATACATATATATTATTAACAATCATGGTACTCTAGAGATATAGTATAAACATTCTATTAACACTAAGTTATCTCAATTTCTTTTTTCTTCAATCCATTTTTTTCATCGAATTCATTTGATACTAGTCAATTTTAGCTTAGTCCCTCAATCTAGTAGAGTGTTTCCCCACATATGTGATTACTATATAAATATTGCAATGCACAAAAAATAGCATTGAAATATGTATTATTCACAATCACTAGATAACACCCGTGCTTTGCACGGACATAAATTTGAATATTATTATTTAAATAAATATATATACTTCCTCCATCCCAACTCAAATTGCTCGGAATTTTTTTCAACCTCATCAAGAAACTTGTCAAACCATTAATATGTTTAACTACGTATAATAACGGCAAACAAAAGTTACTTTTGAGAAACGAATTGCTATGATGAATCCAACAATATCACATACGATAATATCATTGCTTATATATCTACTCAAATATGTGGTCAAAGTTTGATAGAGAATAGTGTCAAATAATAAGTGTGCAGTTTCAATTGGGACGGGGGGAGTAAGCCCGATTGAAATACACCCACAATATGCCTCATTTATGCTTAGTCATGGAGTAGCAAATGTCGTTTTGTTATTTTTGTTTAATTTGGACGAAATTGTGGGTGTGAGTGTTGGTTCGAAGGGGCTTTCTTGGTTAGTGAATTTGGTTGCTCAAGTTCTTGATTTTTGGGTGTTCAGAGATATTGATATTGATTTGATTTGCGTTAGAATTGTTTTTGCATGATTAGTATGGCCGAATGTAAATTTTGTTTTAAATGGCTTAGGAATTTAATTTGTTGGTTGCTAATAATAGGAGTTGTGGCGTATTTGATTTTGCATCAGTTTTGATAAAGGCTATGTTGCTATTTCTAAAATAATTTTTCTATAAATTTTAATTACAGCAATAAAGATACATTTCTTATACTCCCTCTGTCCCACCTCTATTTGTACTGTAATCATTATCACGCTGTTCAAGAAATATATTTAACCTTTAATATCTTTACCTACTTATAATAACGATAAATGAAAAGTTAATATTTAAAAGGGATAAATACATTTATAACCCTAACTTTAGGCTGAAAGTGCAATATAACCCTGCAATATCAGAAAGTGCAAATTTAACCCTAACTAATTATAGTATGTGGCAATCTAACCCTAACTTTCAAAAAAAATTATGCCGATATAGCCAAACTCCCTAATTCCGGTGTTGACTATGAAATTTTGGAAATGACAATGGATGAAATAACAAAAATATCCTTGACTAAAAAGCTAATAAATTGATACCTAAAATACCCTTCTTCACCGCCGTTGCTCGGCAGCCAGAAACCACCACCGCGCCACCACTATTGCTGAATATTTCTTTTCCAATTCACCACACCCTCTACCACCACCCCTCCCGCTGACACCACCTCAAATTCCTACTCACCCTTATCGTGCCCGTCTGCCGCCGCTGCTTCTCCATCGCCGCTGATCGTTTGGGTCAGATTACAAACACAAAAACAAGATCTTAACATCTGATTAAACAAAAGGAAAAATGGAAGTGCCAGATTCAGCCAAATGCTGCAAAAACACAGAAATAGGGTCCCGTAATCGTTGGATCGTTGATTTCATAGTGCCAAATTTTGTCAAATTCTGCAAAAATATAGAAACAGGGTCTCGCAATCCCGCTGCTACCACCGTATAGCCACCCCGACCAACCACCCCACAACCACCCTGCCGCGATCCGCCTTCCTCTCCCCTTCCCTCACCTCGCCAAACCGTTGGAAACCATAGCCACCCTCTGTCGCTCGCCGTCTCCAAACCTTTCTTCGTCGCTCGCCACCACTCCCATAGCCACCAGCCACCACTCCCGATGTGCTCTGTTCATCTTTGAAAACCCTAGCTACCTCATAGCCACCCTCCGTCGCTCGCTTGCTGTCTCGCTCGCCACCACCCCATGTCGCCGGCTACCACTCCCGTCGTGCTTTGTTAATCAGAGTTTCATCAGAAATCTCAAACTGGGGAAGAAACCCTTTTTACTAGAAAGAAACGGGGAAGAAAGATACCCAGAAAAGAAACGGGGAAGAAGAGGGTGTTTCCTTTTTCCTTTTTCTAATTTTGTTTAAGTCAAGGGCAAAATGGTCTTTTCATCATAATTCGGCCAAATGACCATTAACTAAAAAGTCAGCGGACTCAAAGGTTATTTTGGCACTTTCTGAGATTGTAGAGTTATATTGGCACTTTCA
>JAUOBV010310122.1:0-11037 GCA_032360425.1 Rubia occidens | reverse complement strand
GCTTCCACCAAGGTCCCATTGAACAAATCCATGCATTCACATCTTAGGTGAGTCTGTCGTGACATTTGAAGGTGTGGAATTCAGAGAAAGTAAAACATGGTAGTGGGTTCTATGGCTAAAACTCAAAGGGTTCAAACTTTGGACATTTTGCAAGAGGGTGGGCGACGGTGCTTTTAAAGCTATACAGCAGGCTCCTAGATTCGATCTGCAAGTTCTAAGTTTGAGTGTTTTTTTAGTGAAGGAGACAAAAAGGAGGAGTGTGTGATTATGTGCAGAGGGTCCTGTTGTGTGTGTGGTAAGGGTTGGAACCGAAGGTCACCCTTTGGGCCAAAGGCCATGTTACCATTCTCCACTTGGGCCAGAGGCAACGCCACTATGTTGTGTTAGGCCGAATCCTAAGAGCCAAGGGAAAGATTTCAATTTTTGATTATACCTATGGAATACACTCTTTTTTTAGTTACAATTATGGTAAGACACATAATTCTAAATTAAAAGTGCACATTTTTTCCAATATGATTGGGAAATCTCTCAAGGAACAACCCTTATAAATACCAATGTATTTATCCACTCTATTCATTTAGTTCTCAATACTTAGATCGAATATTTTTGGTCTGACTTTATCATCGAAACTTCTTCCCTCAGCCTTCCCCGTGAGTTTGATTTGCAGGTTCTAAGCCTTGAAGCAAGGTTCGACTATCAGATAACGGTTTGACACGATCAATTAGCCTGCTCAGTGGTACCCGATTGTCAACAACCAGATACCTTGTTCAATGGTGCCCTGGAAAAGATCTATGCGCGACAGTTCGCGACTGACAGTATCTGACATGGTGTTAACGGATGGCTTACCACCGAGAGTTAACATACCTACAATGGAAGTGGGAGAATCCATCTGCACGCGACCCTGATTGCAACAGAAATGGTAGACTGCTCAAAGTTAGATACCATCGAGAAGGAGTACCTCTGATTAAGATCAGTAGAGTTCGATGACTTCCTCAAATCTCGGATTAGTCATCTTCCCAAGGTGGCACCAGTCACTAGTCAAACAAGGATAAGCATCGTTCGACCATCAAATAATTCGGAGGAGAACATGGACAACCGCTTGGTAGATGATTTTACAGTGGTAGGGATCCAACCTAGCAATCCTCCCATGCAGGCGGGAATACAGGGTGTCACACAATTACATATGCAAAGACTGATGTATCAACACGATCCAGTACCACAACATATGATGGTATTGTAACCGTACCCACCGTATGAGTCCATTGGTCTAGGTTTTCCTTCTACCCATGGCATCACCAATGGCCTCCATACAGGAAAAATTCATCCATCACAACAAATCCTTCAGGTATCAGCAATGACTAATCCCTGGATAGTTTTTTAGACTTAACCTACGTGTCAGAACCTCTACCACAGTATCTGAGGCCAAATATATACATAAGAACGATCTTGCAACCATCAAGATGGGTTGTGGCACTTCCCAATGTCGCCGCCATCGGAGATTAGGCACTGGGAAGTGGTACATACCATACCCCCACAGTTATAGTTCACTAGTGCTGAGGTCGCTTCTAGCAACGAAGTGACCCTAACCTCGCCACCACGATAGTACATACCATCACCTAGCACAACAAGTACGAAACTACCACCCTTAGAGCGTGTCCCATTAAGACCCACAATCTAGCAAGAAATGAGTAAATGGCGCATGCCACGATAACAATGCCGGAAGGCTTATAAAAGGAGAAAATAAGTAAGAATATGGACTCAAGCAAACACATAGATTTTTAAATACTAACTTAAACACCGAAGCTTCTTCCTGAGGGCAACCCGGAAGGTTTCTTGTAGGTACCCAGTGAGCTGAATAAATAGACTTATCAGAAAGGAGTCCCCAACATCAATGGCTCTGCTTATGGGGATCAAAGTTTTTTTCTTTCTAAATTTTGGTGGATCACGAGGGTAATTGACCATTTTCGGTTACTAGAAACACACCAAAAAAAGGGGGGGAAAGATGCCACGAGGAGTTTCCCAAAGGAACCATAGGAACAAATACATAATGAAAATATCAAGACCTAAAGGAAAGTAGCAAAACAATCTAAGATCAACCACTCTGCGCCAACTCTTCACAAGAATGCCCTAGTTTAACTAAGGTATGTTCACGCAAAGGTAAGTAGAACACACCAACAACTTCATACGATTCAATAAATTACCCATAACTCCAGAAATATTTCCCCATGTTAGAAGAATGTAGTAATAATACCCTACTTAGACACGTAAATAGTTTTGATAGAAAAATACATAGAAATAAACCTAAAGGGAATTACACCCATATAATTGACATAGTTAACACCGAAAACAAAAGCTCACCTCACAAGGCCAAAGTAAGCATCCCCTAAACATAATACTCACAATGAGATTAGGGAATACAACCGGATCATGAACAAAAATCCAAACCCTATAACAACCTAACCCTATATGGCCTTAAGGAAAATAGGATCCATCCCCCATTCTTCTATAACACCACCATGTCATGCCAGTGGAAGGATAGATTAGGCGAGACAATGAGATTGCCTCGTTTATAGGTCAAACCACCTGCGCAGACTACATGCATCAGATTTATCCAAATCCACCACTTGTACAACACTCCTCCTTCTCTTGGCTGCACGCCGGAGAAACCTTGAGCCATAAATCCCATGTTAGCTCTTCCTCATACTCGATTAATGGGGTTTCTGTGATACTAATAAAACCAGCATTAACCCCCCCCCCCCGCCTCTTTTGCTAATCTCATTTACCAATCCTACCAAAAGGCATAAAAATATCATATTTCATTAATAAAACTTTACGATACCTTATATATCTGAAAAATACACTTACGTGACAACGTTATTGCCCTACTCCAAAAACATGGGAGCAATACATCTCCTAAGTGGATCAAAGACTCCATCCAATCCCAACCACCATATAACCCTTGACGAGGCAAAAGATAACCAAGATAACTCATCTTTCACAATACCCTAAAAGCCACCTCCTCAAAATGCTATTGTCCTGCCTTAAAACATGGGGATAACAACCCTTATATAGGCATAACTTGGCCTCATACATCCAGCGATCAACACAATTATAACATTTAATACACTACACTACACAAAAAATAACTAGCCGAATAATCAATCTTTGAAAAACAAAATGCCAAGTTACACTTGAAAAGACACAAAGTACTAAACCCATGTGGCACCCTTATTTAAAAGGTTAAGACATACATCATATAAACTGCGGCAAGCCCATAACAAAGCCTAAATTCTAGCCTCACATAATCCTAAACCCTAAAAACCTTCACTACAAGATCAGGGGAATAAGTCACGGCTTTGCATAACCTTGGGAAACTACCAGCCCGCTACACAAGTGTCAATTCCTATCTTCTTACCTCTTCGACGCAAGCATAACAACATATTAAAACAACATAATAAACAATACACCTAGCGGATGTGTAAGGGTAACCTAGACGGTAAAGCAACTGTGTATTTATGCTCAACTTTGCATACGCCTGGAAAACCACCAGCTAACAACACAAGTGTGTATCCACAAATTTCAGAACCACAACATAACAGTGTAGCCTCTTTAAGAACACCTCACTTGGCTAACCTTATAGCCAATTTCAGATTAACGAGAGAACATAAGTTGTAAATATAAAATAAAATAAAACATTTACATTACAATCCATACTTCCGTTATAATGCACATTAAATGGCCCCAGCTACAATCATCCCAATATTGCAAACCAAACCAATCATAACCAAGCTATATATATATATATATATCAGGAACATAGATTTCATCCCTCCAATCTTGTTTACTTGGTGCACCCAACCCAGGAACACCACTAGCATATACTATTAGTTTGACGACCTAAGAAAAACAACGAGATTGTTTCACCTAAAATGCCCCAAAAAGAAATATAGGCGGCTGATTTGGTCAGAACCACCGCCTGCACAATCCTTTTTCCTCACATAGCTATAATATGAGAAAGGGCTAGGCAGTGAAATCCATATTAGTTCTTCACACACAACTATCAGGTTCTCGAATAAGGGTTATAACACCACTCCTCCCCCACACATTCATTGGTCCTATTCATTGATTCACAAAACCCTATGCATGCGGTAACACTGGAAAGAATAAAAATAACTTCACATGTCTTATCACATACTTGTCATCTTGAATCCCAAAAATTAGGCCTATCATAAAGACGTAGTTACGGTAACAAAGTAGTCCTAGAAATAAGGTCTAAAATAAAGAAACAAACAGTATGACAAGTACTATACAAATTACAACAAAAAAACTAAAATGAAAGGCCCATTTAAAAGGGCCCAACAAATTCCATTCTGTTTTAGGGTCAAAAAATCCAAGATAGGCATTAAAATAGAAGATTACAGCAATAGAACGTTGTTCCTAATCTATTATAGTACATTGAAGAACGTTGTTCCCAATCTATTATAGTACATTGAGGAACATTACATTGCTCAAAAATAACAAAGCTATTACATTAGATAGAATAAGAAACTAAACTCAACATGGAGGACAAGCCCGGTTCGTTGATGGTTCAGAGAATGTCACTTACTCATTGAGCACAAAACGAATGGGCCACTGTAGCGTCACCTATAGTGCCCCTCCATAGAGAGGGAACCCAGCCTGAAAGTGGGCAAGTAGCCGAACAAAGCCTTGGACCTAATCCTTTTAGGCACGTCTGTCGGCTATATATCCTAGCTTTCCCCTAGAGCCAAGCCACTGCCAGTCTAGGACTCACCTCATGATGGTTCCTCTCTGCCCCATGAAATATGGTCGGATGGATGGAGGTTCATCATCATCCTTCTCCTCTCCGTCATTTACTGATCCCAATAGCCAATCCTAGTAGACACAAGCAAAAATGTCAAGACTTACAACTCGCTTGAGCTCTCTTAGGAAATCCCGTAAGAAATATTAACCCAACATGTGTCACCGACAAGGGAGATAACTACTGCAAACAACCTATCCTGTAAGGATTACCATCAAATTGCTCAGGCCTTAGGCACAGAATAAAACCTTCACCAGAGTCCCGCATTGTGACTATAGGAAATCTACAACTTACACACATCCACAATGGCTTCAATAACAATATAAAACACACAACGAACAACCACTAGAGTATACCCACAATAGAACTAAACATAAACCAGGCACAAGCAAACTACAAATAAGGATATCCCCCTAAACGGTTGTCTTTATATGTGGATGATATAGGCCTAGGAAGTGTAACTAGTACTAACTAAGTATCTAAAAATTTGCAATTTTGCGCCACCCACAATTATATACCCCGTATCCTAGCCTTGGAAAATGGAAAATTTAAACACCAAAACTTAGATAATGTGAACCAACTCACCAATGTGGCATGCTCATCTACTAATCCTGAAACCCAAGCCCAAGAACTGAATATACAATGCCCATTTCAACATGTTCGAATGACACCACCTAACCTACTGCATGCAACGCTAATAGGAAAATCACCTACGTGTTTATACAATAGGATATTCACCTACCCACAAAGTAAAGCCAATGAGAATATTGCAGCCTCACATGCATCTTGTAAATCTCCAGACTTGTGGCACAAGCAGAGACACTTCTCCCCTTTACCTATCCAACACACACAATGACAGAGAATACTACGACTTTCCATACGCCTGGAAAATCACCAGCCTCGAGACACAAGTAGAAATTCAATTTGTCTTTGCCAAACCACTTACCAACCAAACATAACACACACCTACTACACAAAGACGGGGGAATGGTGAGGCTTCACATACGCCTAGAAAATTACCAGCATTGCGACACAAGCAACATTCTGACCCGTTCTTCGTCCCATGCACACATATCACCTCTCATACTCCCACCGTCGACCCCTATCCCATTTTGAGATAGCCTCAAACCACAACACAAACACCACAAGAGCTATAGAAAGAAACACACACAACAATTAGCGAACTCTTAGGACACTACATTTGAGTCTATAGGAAAGAAGTTAGCACATGATAAAAAACCAACAGGAGAAAGTAGGGTAATCCATAATTCATTATACTTGAGAAATATCACAAATCAGCCAACCCAAACCTAGGCAACACAACCAATATAAAATGATCTAACCATTGTACACAGTACTGGCCTTAAACTTTTAAGTGTCTGAAGAAAATTGAAAAATGGGCCTTGTATGTAATATTTAGGTTATGTAGCATTTGTAAAATGGGGCATCGAATGGGGAGAAAAAGAAATATTATTGAGGCAGCTAATTGGGGATTGTACCATTTCTTGCTTTTTTCTACATACATAGTACATTTTTTTTAAATGATGCCCCTGCATAATTAATTAATTAATTAGGGGTCTGGGGAAAACTATTCATATGCCTCAACTATAGGGCCGACCTTAATTGTACCACTAGAACAATAGCCCAAATATCCCCAGAATAGGCACATATACAGAAGGAAGAAATACCTATACAACATTGGGAACCATTTACACATTGGGAATTAGTCACAAACACACTAGATAAAATCAAAAACCAAATTAGAAATTCTTAAACACAAAAGAAACAGGTAAAACTTCTAAGACATATCATCCTTACCTACAAACTCTTCACCATACACACCCAAACCCAACAGGGCCCAATAGTCTGGCCGAACAACCCAAATATTTATTAGGTGAATAGAATATATACAAAATTCTTAAATTTGGTTGGCAACACACAAATCACCCTCGGTAGCACTGCCACTAGCACAGAACGGCCTAGTACGCAAGCTCTTATGGTTGCAGCTAAGTCACAAACAACTGGGTAACTAGAACATCCTTAACCTAAACGATTTAAGAACCCAAGTCAACCCCTTAAGGAGGCCCACATACCAAATACACACACCATAGTGCCTAAACAAACAAATACCATGAAAATGGATCCCTACACCCATAAAACACTCAAATACGGATAAATGTTAATAACATTCGACAGAAAAAATTATACATAAAGTAACATCCGTTTCATAAATAGGATACACAAAATTATCCATCCTACACTAGGGCTAGTCATTCCCCCCAGACACTAGAACTATTCAACAAATCACCCATTTCTTTCACCATAGCCATGTTGATGCCATCCTCCATAACATGTTGAGGGTTATTAGGAGTCGTAGAGCCACATCCTTTTAAAGCTCTTAGCTCAACCCACAAAACAGTGTTGGTAGCATTTTTCTCCTCACGGAGGGCGCACACTCTGGCCAGCTCCATTCCAAAATCACCAATATGTGATGCAGCACTAGGCATAACATCACCATTCCATTCAATAATAACCCTATTAGAACAACAAGTAAAACTTACATAATTAGTAATTAGGAAATTAACACACCTCTATAGCAGAATCTACAGCACTAGCAGACTCAATATTGCTCCCGGTATCCACACCAAGAAGAATGCCCCTATGCTTGTCACCCTCGAAGGTTCATCTCCCCCCATTAGCTTTGTTCTTAGTAGGAGAAGCTTCCTCCCCATACTGGGCTCATCCAAATAATCATCCCTGGGTGGGAAGAAGACCTTCGGAGAAATACACCCACAATGACTGCTAGATGCACCCGCTCCCTGATCATGGGTTAGCATCCTCGCTAAACTGCAAAACTTCTGAGCTGCACAAATAGGCACCATTTATTTTAAATGATAAAGATAGAATCATGATGGGGTTAAAATATTTTCATATATCGTCGACCATCAAGCCACTCTACCTTTACTGCATCGGCAACCAACTCCCTCATCAGGCCTAGCTTTCTTCCCCCATTTAACTCCCTGGCTAGTAAAACGCCATCCTTCTATAAAAGCATTGTACTACTGCCACAAAACTTCACGTACAAAAATTTCCCCTACCTCCCATAGTCGTCAGGAACACACTACACGATATCAATATTTTGCATTCTAGGTTCAAACGACACCTAACCCTCAGTGAGGTCCACCATACGAAGACGATAATATGGGTAGAACAAATGAATACTGAACTCCTGCCTAACCTCGCTACACACTCGCTCAAAGCCAACCATTATGGATACCTTCTACGGATGAAGCTGGGCTAAGGCAACCTCGTGGGCCCCCAGTACATTCAAGAAGTAGTCTGGCATGTGAGGGGATAACCCACACTGCAACTGGAACTCATAAACATTGAATATACTAGGAGGAGACCTCATCACAACTTCACCAAAGCTAGAAGCGGTGAGCTCACAAGCTGATAAACATGGATGTTCGTTAATCAGCACCAAATCAAAGTAAGAACACTATCACAGCCTGCTCTTGTCTTCTTAAACCACATTATACATTAGCAAAGGCACGTGACTATTAGTATACCCCTTAAGTTACAAAGGAATTAAAATGGTTAATTATCTTTTAGTAACTGATAAATGCACTAACAGTAACTTCACTCCCAGAGCCCCTTTTATAGTCTCAAGTCACCTCTAAATTCGTGTGACATTAATAAACGTAGGATAAATAAATAAATGAGTTAATTTCACTTCCTTACACATCTTTAGCCATGAAATCACCCCTCACTTTGCCGCCAAACTTTCACGCTACCTCACAAAACGTTCTATATTGGCTCTATTATTTTAGCTCATAATCTCACTTCTTAGTTACAATAAAATTATATCAGCTCATACAATTCCTTGGCTAGGAAGACTTATGGTATGCACCTCTCCGAGCCACGTAAAGCCCAATTCAAAAGGCAACACCTTGTGATTAGCGAGTCAGGTAAGAAAACCTAGAGCACAACTCGCATAGTATGAGAAGAACTCCTCCTCGAGGAGAAAGATGGTCAACACCCATGATCATCCACAAGGCCATGACCCAACAATGACAAGAAGAACGTGGACTATGACCAACGGGGATCATGCAATGCATCGGCTATAAATGGAGATTCAGAGAAGGAGATATGTATTGGTATTTTTCCTAAAACAAGTTGATACAATCCAAAGCACTAACTAGGCATCAGAGCTAGATCTCGGGGACTTTCTCCGGGATCTTGTTTTGTAGGACTGTCAAGCAAGCATACCACATCGTGCCGATTTTGGATATTACGTTGGTTCGGAAGGATTTTCCCACATCAATACTTACTCTGTAAAATTGTAAAGATCGATACTCATTTCGTAAAATCCTAAGGATCGGTACTCACTTTATAAAATCTTAAGGATCAGTACTCACTCTGTAAAATCCTAAGGATCACTACTCACTCTGTAAAATCCCAAGGATCGGTACTCACTTCAAATAATTCTAAGGATAGGTACTCACTCCATGAAGTACTAAGGATCAAATCTCGCCCTATGAAGTCCTAAAGGATAACACTTCTACTGCAAATGATTGGTTCATAATTAGAGGTCAACTAGCAATGACCAATATTTACTCTAAAAAGGAGAAATACACGGAATATCATAATAAGTTAAAGAAAAGAGGATTTATTAATTAAGGGAAGTATCGAGTTTACAAAAACTAAAGATTACAGCTGAAGCTAGCCTATCATATAACAAAGTGTTGGTTATTTAGCTAATGAAATTACTTTAAAAGAAGGATGTATACTTCGATACTTAAGTTTCTTCATATGCACGAGCCCTTTCTAATACCTTTTATAGAAGAAGGTCCTTGGGTTCCAAACTTCTTAGTCCACAAGGTGATGATTGATAGTGGATGAAGAAGTGGAGATGGAGCCTGATCCATTCTCCCACTGCACCACCTAGTCGAGGATAAAGTCTTATGTAGGATTAACAAAAAGCCTAAACACATAAGATGGAAAAATCGAAGATCCTTTCCCCTTACTAGCAATTGGCAGGAAAATCATGAAAAATCCATGGAAATTTTTGAGAAAATTTGGTTGGAAAATACAAACCAGACTGCCAACCTTGTGGCAACTAGTAAACTAGTATAGTACAAAAGGTTAAAGGCTTGCCCTCATTCTTCGCATTCAAACTAATCAAGTTCACTGGAAGAAAAAAGAAGAAAGGTGGCAAAAAAGTCAGCAAATGGAAAAAGAAGTGCAAAACGGAAGCACGCAAAACCTAGCACGACTTCACCTGACTAAGGGACGGAAAGCTGATCATTAAATGGCGAGCTGTCTCGAAAAACTGCCAAAGACTTATGAGAATAAAATCCCTTAATCCTGAAAATAAATCCACTCTCATCTCGGGGTTTCCCGGGCACTCCTTGAGTTTTTTTTTGTTTTTTCTATATTGAGCTAATGACTTCTGTGACCCTCAAACTATAGCTATCGTTCACCTTTAGCCCTCCACATTTTCCCCATACTTTAGCCCCTTGAACTTACAAAACTGGTGAATTGTGCCCTTTCCACAAGCTCAAACCGTTAAGGAATGGTCAAAGTTTTAATTTTAGGGGGTAAAACTGACATTTTTTAATTTTTATTTCATCTTTTTTCTTTGCCATTTTTTCAGCCCAGCCCCCATTAAGTTTTAATTTATTTACAATCCAATTGCACCATTATTATGACCTTTCTGCCTTTGCCTCCTCACCTTCAACGCCACCTACCTCTATCTCCTCACCTTCAGCGCCACCCCCCTCCCCCGCCTCCTCACCATCAGCACCACCTACCTCCACTTCCTCACCTTCAGCGCCACCCTGCTCAGCCTCCTCGCTGAAACCCTCAGTCCCACCTGAAAAACCACATAAGCGCTAGAACCGTCCTCACCGGAGCCCCGCCGGAATCCCCATCTGCCACCCCGACGACTACTGCACAACACCGATGCCTGCATAGACAAATTACCATTGAAGCACAACATCGATGCTCAACAGCTCCAAAATATCCAACACTATTTGGCGCGTGATGATTTTCGAGGTCCCCACCATTGTCATTGACTTGGTAGAGATCGAGGTCAACTCCTTCATCCTAAACGACGAGTTCATCGCCCACCGCCTCGGCTTCATCCCACCCTAGATGTCACCAGCCGCGAGCTCATCATCTTCGATCCCTCCATCGCTCTCGTGGATAAGCTGTGG
>JAUOBV010310014.1:0-11037 GCA_032360425.1 Rubia occidens | reverse complement strand
TCATCCTAATGTTTAGTTAACCAAAACATGGTTGCATCTATGTTGTACAATATGAATTATCATCACTATAAGCTGCAACTAGGACTAGAATCATTACAATCTCAGGTTGTTTTTCAATCATATCAATCCCCCGCCTGGATGTTAATGGTTTAAGAACCAAACATACATGGCTGCATATCAATATGCCCAGCCAAGATCTATTTGGTTTAGAAACCAAAAGGCATGGCTGCATATAAGGTAACCTCATACATTACAGCTTCATCATCGATTGTTTACTAATCAGGTTATGAACACATTACATGTATGACTCTGATTGTTTTCAATATGCTCCGCCAATTTCAAACAGTCAGAAGACAATGCCACTGGCTTCATTTTATTTTAACACTCATGGATCACAGATTTAGACACCAAGAGCTACATGTACAACATTTAATATTTATCATAAAAATATACACATAGCACAACATTCAGCGCAATATGGTTCGGTGACAGTGCCCAAAATTAACACATCTCAGAATTAACAAAGAGCAGAATTAACAAAGTCCATAGTTTCAAGCAGTCTAAACAGTCCAGAATTAAAACAGTCACGAAAAATAATAACAGACCATAGTTTTAAACAGTTCACAATTAAAACATTCCAGAAATAAATCGAATTCATTAACCATTACCCTCCAACATGAATTTACCCCTGCCCATAGGGCTATGGCTCAACATCATTCAATTCAGAGGCATGACATCCAGTTTCAGCATCCAAATCAGTTGTGACCTGCATTGATTAGGAAAAAAGTCAAGCAGTAAAGATATAATATAAATCATAGATAACATTCAAACATTTGTAAAAAGAACAAATTCTAAAAAAAACTGATTTGGCAACCTTGCTTGCCTCTGATTTTTTCCCTTTAGGATAAATCCAACCATCGGCTTCCATAGCTGACGTATCACAGATGCCGTACTGAAAATTCCTCTTAGACCTCTCCCTTTTTGGCCATTTTCAGAAAATAGCAAGAATCAGTCTCATAGAACCAAGATTCACCGAACTTCTCGTTGTGATACTTTGCAGGCTCAATGTCAGGGGCAACTCAAGGCTTTCATACCCATCACGACGTAAAGTTTTTGGCTATTCAAACAGGGACTTAGAATCGTCTGAGTCCACAGGCCATTCAAAAAAATGAATGGGGCTGAAGTGAGTTGCAATTGGTATTTCTCAACAGGTATCACTCCAGCACATGGAATTAAAATTGGGCTGTGAATAGTAGTGAACATCAGATGGAGTCTTATCAGTGACTGTCAAGGGTTTGCAAGGGCCACTGGTTACTTGGCCAGCCTTTACCCAGTTACTGCTTCCCATTATGAGGATCACATGCTATTAATATGTAACCAAAGAAAAAAAACAAATAAATAATAGACAACACACTGAACATAATGGGATATAACTCCTGAGAAACACAGAAGAAAGAACGATAGCCACGGTTAAACACATGAACACGTAGGTAAAAAACTACTAAAACCAAAGTGAGACAAATATTGAGCTGACAGTTAAAATAAAACTAAACCAGAGTAACACAACAGAGTTAAACTCAAACAAGCATATTTAAATGCGCTCAACCTTGGGCTAAGTTAAAGTCAGTGAAACAGAGCACGGTTCAACAAAGTTTAAAACGATAACGATAGACCAGAGTCAGGGAAAACTAAATGAAAAGCACGAATTTAACCAGATTTAGAACAAGGAAACGGACATGCACATGAAGTTAGATATTTTTACAGAAAAGTAATGGACACAGAGTTCATTGAGGTACAAAAAAATACATTTATACCATTCATCAAAAAATTGAAGTCGTAATACTTACAGATTTAGAAAAAGTAACACAAAAAAATGTCAACAGCAAGAACACAAAACTAAGGTGACAAGAAAAACATATCAATAGCAAGAACTCAGAGATGAGTTCACAAAAAAAAATCAACCCAGATCGATAACCTAGATCCACGCGATTTAAAAGCTCTAGAGTCATGCAAATTGTTGGAAATCCATAAACAAAAACATGGTTTTAAGCAAAAGCCGGTACACAATAACTTCAACAGAGCATAAAAACAACATATCCGACACAACTAGGGTTTACAACTGTATATTTGACCATTTAAAAAAACCTGATAAACAATGCATGAACACAACACACAACAGAAGACTAACCCACATCAAAAACCTAAATTAACACAGCATAAAAGTTCAATAAATATGCAGATCGGTCAAAAAATCAAAAAAATAAACCTAGTGCTGTAATAAATAAAAATTAGTTCCAAACAATGGTTTTCATCAAAACAAAGATTGGGAAAAAGAGTTTTCATCAAAAACGAGTTCATTACCATTCAGTTTTCTGAGAAAAATAGAGGAGCTGCGAGTGAGAGCTACGAATTTGGAAGAGAAACAACTACTACAGGTTTTTAAATAGATTCAAAGAGAGATCAGAGCAGATGGAGTAAATGGAGAGTAAAAATAGCGTTGGGGAGTGAATAAAGTGGGAGCGTTGGGAAGTGAGTAAAGTGGGAGGGCAACATTCAATCTTCATGTGAAGACATAGGGACGCGTACTAACCAGGCACGCGTAAGGTTTTGGGTTTGACAGCTCAAAACATTTTCCATAATCAACATTTAATTAGTCCAATGGCCCAGAAATTTCTGCCAACTTCAAGGGCAATTTGGACTTTTTGGTCCAGGTCAAACAGGTTGAATTTGGCAAGTTTCAGCTTGTGCACTTTATGGTGAGACAGCCCAAAATGGAAAGTGTGATATTTGAACTAGAACGGAGAGAGTAATTTAAACTTACAATAATGATGTGATGCTTGGTTAATCTATATTATTTTACTAAAAACTATTTTTTATTTGAGAAAAACTCCTGTGAGACCGTCTCACCATAGCAAATGGTAAGACCAGGGACCAGGCTGCAAAAAATAAGAAGGGAGCTGAAAAATAGGACTTGATTACAAAATAGGAAAATAGGCTGAAAATGGGTCAAACCCAAGGTTATACCAAAAATGGGCCAACCAGATTTTCTCTCTCCTCCTAATTAACTGTTAGACCTCTTTCCTCTTAAAAATCAAGGAATTTTATTCCTCTTCAAACTCCATCCGAATTCATGCTACTAAACACCAGATTCAAACTCTGATCAAAACTTTGAAAATCTCCTGTTCAAGCTCACGATCAAGCTCTGAAATCAAAATCTGTAAAAATTTGTAAATCTAACGAAATCAGATTTTTCGACGGAATTTTGTGACGGAAAGATCAAAGAACAACATATTTCAAAACTTCTAAGATCTCCGAAGGTGAAATAATTGAGGTAATGTGAAATTTATGGCTGAAAATCTTATTTTTATGGTTGAAATCTCAATTATATGAAATCTACGATATAAGATCTTAATTTTATGGTTTAAAATCTTATTTCTAATGGTTGAAATCTACTATCTAAGGTGTTGTTGTTATAAACTATGGAAATGAAGCAATTCTAAGAAATAAAATTGTTTTGTATGAGGAATAAAGCAACGAATATGTTGAATATGAAAATTGAACAAATTTACATCCAAGTTTGGTTTTAAATTTGTATATACAATTAAACGCTTGAAGTAATTGCATGAACACATGAAGTAACATTTTTATATTTTGAATTTTTTTTGCTAGATCTGAAATTTGGCTATATGCATGATGTGAAGAAAATGTAGGTGTTTTTAGATTTGATGAAATATATAAAGTAATACCATGAACACTAGTTGTAACTGCATGAACACAAGAAGTAACATGATATTATTCTGATGGACAATTTTCCAAGGTCTAATTTGGCTATATGCATGATGTGAAGAAAATGTAGGTGTTTTTAATTTGATAAAACGTGTGAATTAATATGATGAACGCTGGATGTGACTGCATGAACACGTGAAGTAATGTGATATTATTCTGATGGACAATTTGGTTATATGCAATTTGTTGGGAAATGTAGGTGTTTTTTAATTTTCTAAAACATATGAGTTAATATGATGAACACTAGATGTAACTGTATAAACACATGAAGTAACGTGATAATATTTTAATGGACAATTCCCCAAGGTTTGAAATGCGGTTATATGCTTTTTTTTAAAAAAAAATGAAGGTGTTTTTTATAAAATTTGGAACATATGAGGTAATATGATGAACACTGGATGTAACAGTATAAACACATTAAGTAATGTGATAATATTCTGATGGACAATTCCCTAAAGTCTGAAAATTGGCTATATGCAAATTGTTGGGATAATGTAATTGTTTCTTAATATTCTGAAAATGATGTAACTGAATGAACGCATGAAGTAAAAATATTGAACTTTGTTAGATGATTCTTCAACATCTAATTAAATGGATTTTTCAATATTTTAGCATAGAAATATTTTCATAAATTTCTGAAGTAATATATTAAATACATAATATTACTTAATAAACACATGAAGTAAATAAATAAAGTGTATAAAATTGATATATTAAAAATGTGCATTCATTGAGAAAATTTAGGTTTTTTAAATTTTTCGAAACGTATGAAGTAATATCGTAAATAAATGATGTAACTGCATTAACACATAAAGTAAAAAAGATTGAACTTTGTTAGATGATTCTTCAATAACTAGAATTAAATTGCATACATTATTCTAAAAATATTTTTATATTTTAAATTAAGCTTTATCACAAGAAGTAGTATGTTAAATACACGATGTAACTCAATAAATAAATGATCTATTGTGCTAAATGTATGAAATTTAATTTGTAGGATTTTTTATTAAAATATTTTGATATTGTACCTCTCTGTTCACATTTATCAGCGACTAAATAATTGTTTTTGAAGGCAGAACTAAATTTTAAAATACACGAACGAACCAATATGAAAGTTGATGTAATGAGTTACTGAAATGATACATATTTCCAGGACCAGATTTTATCACCAATTTAATCGACCTATCGAAAGTTGATGTCACAGATTATTTCACAGGTTTGAGAGCAAAAATACCATCAGAGTTTCATGATTTATACCAAAAACAGTCAAATGCATGGGGATTTGGGGTGCGATGTTCAACACAAAGAGGTAAAAAAAATGGAACCATCCTAGAGAAGTATTTTGTCTGCTCATGTTAGGGAAACACAAAATTGAAGAATGAAACACCCGACACACCTTTCATCAACAATATTATTGAAGAGGGCTCTGAGAAGAAAAGAAGAAAAACAAGGGAAAATGTGGTATTCGTTGAAGCCTATGAAGTTTTTCATCATTTGACCTCTCACAATCATCCTTTCACTCGAGTTGAATGGTAGTATTTATAGAGAAGTGAAAGGAGAATTACAGAGGAAAAGGGAAAGTTATAGAAAGAATGGAATGCGCGGGATTAAAACCTATCCATGGATTCAAGTTTATGGCTTTTGAAGTCCGCAGTATTTATAATCTAGGACACACGATTAAGGATCATCTAAACTACGGGAACATGTTGTGCATGAAGGAGATCGAAGGAGATTGAAGGAGTCGGTGCTCAACAACTATTTGAAAGAATCTCACAGAAGAGTACCGAAGAGGAAGATTTCTTCATCAGAGTTAAATTGGGTGATAATGGTAGGCTAACAGCATTTTTTTAGGGACTTAATGATGAAGAAAGACTACTCCCTCTACGGCAATCTAATGGTATTTGACACAACATACAGGTATGGTTTATATATTGTAAAATACATTTAAACGCATGAAGTAAAGGCATGAACACATAAAGTAGTATGATGTACGCATGATGTTACTTTAGGAACAAATGTAGTAAAATATATGATTATTCTGTCAAATTGGCTATTTACATTTTTTATTGAAAAGTTGGCTATTTTTAAATTTACTAAAATGTATAAAGTAATTTTTTAGACACACGATGTAATAGCATGAAAAACATGAATAAAAGTGATATAATTATTCTTGATAATTCACCAAGGTCTAAAAAATTTATATATGTATTTTGTTGAGAAAATTGGGTATTTTTAAATTTGTTGAAATGTACGAAGTAACATATTAAATAAATGGTGTAACTCCATTAACACATGAAGTAACATGATCTAACTTTGTTAAATGATTCATCAACAAATAGGACCAAAAATACAACTTGATTTGTGCTCTAGTAGTCGGAATGAATAGCCACGGCAATATAGTGATGTTCGGATGTGTTTTCATTGCCTACAAGAAAGTTTCAACTTTCGAATGGCTTCTTGATGTTTTTAAGAAAATCAAAGGGTGGTAAAGAGGCGGTAACAATATTTACAGACCAAGGTCCAGCCATGGCCAAAGCAATCGAAAAGGTGACCATTCTTAATTTTGATTGATCTAGACTATTTTGGGTTGATATGCTAATATACTTACTTCATTAGTTCCTGTGTTTGTTCCAAACATCTTATATATAATTTCAATATTCTTTCTCAAAAAGAACACCTTATTATTGGGCAAATCATTAACAATTACATTCTATGTTTATGTCTTTAGTTCGTGTTTAGTTTGTTTCAGATCATATGTTCATATATGAACTTGTTCTAAATAAAATTATTCATGAAATTTTACGTGTTTAAACAAACATGAGGCATAGGTTGTGCCTATGGCACATTATACAAAATGTCCTCGGTCATTTTGGTGAATTAAAAAAGGATGGTCTCTTCAAGGAATAATTTGAACATTGTTTGAAATACTGTAAAAAAAAATGATGAATTTGAAATGGCATGGAACAATATGATCAAGAATCTTCAGCTTGAAGATAAGGAATGGTTCAAGAGGCTTTATTCTATTAGAGATAAGAGGTTCCCTACTACGAGCAAAGACTTTTTTTTCCATGGGAACTCTTTCATCACAACGAAGTGAGAGCACAAACAAAGCTTTGTCATTCATTGCCAGCAAAATGACCACACTCAACAGGTTCTTAACCATCTTCAATGAGACTATTGATCGCTGGAGAGTAAAGGAAATAGCAAAGGAAAATCAATGCTTAAAATCAGTGCCAAAGTCAAGAGTACACATTGTCAATGTACTATAAATTTGAGAAGGAATACAAGATTGAACAAGCAACCAAAGATTCTAAAGTTTTTACCCTAGGATCGACAACAAAGTTCGAGAAGAAGATGATACAAAAGTTGAAATTATGACCTTCACAAAACAAAGTGGAATGGTGGAAATAAACTGCTCTTGCAAAACTTTTGAAGAAAGAGGTATATAATGGCGAAATATAATATACATGTTATCTCTTATGTTAATGTCTTTAGTTCTTCTGTTTGGATCATTAGCTCTAAGTTCATTCCTTCACCTTTTTAAAGCATGTTTCATTGCAAGTTTATGATATTACATCTTATATACATGTCATTAGTTCTTCATTTTCATATTTAAATTTAAAATTCAAGACATTTTATGCTTTAGAGCTTTAGTTATGATGATTATCTTATTAACTTGTATATATGCATGGTTATTTTTTTATGCAAGGAATGCTCTGCTTTCAATGTATCCGAATATTGCGCATCAAATCAATCCGTGAGATACCATCACAATACATTCTGAAGCGATGGAAAAAGCTTGCCAAAATACAAGTATGGGATAAACTGAAAACAGCACAAGAAAATCAAGAAATGGACAAAATCGAACACAAAGTTAAACGGCGACACCAAATGGCAAGATACTACTACAATCTGGTCCTAAAATGTGAAGGTGACATAGAAACCCAGAAAATTCTTGAAGAAATCTTCAAAAAAGACAATGAAAAGGTAGAGGAAATTCTTGTTTTAAAAACTACAAGGAACGTGAAAATTTAAGCAGCGTAGTAGAATCTTCTATCACTAAACCACCAACAATCCAAGATCCATCTCCCACAAAGACAAAAGGAAAAAGTAAGAGAATTGAAAGATGGAAGCAAAGAAAGAAACCAAAGACATAGGAGTTTGGTACAAAGACACCAAAGCAGCAAGTCTAGACCTATGAGATTCAATTTTACATTGTATTTACATTATTATTATTATTTAAAATTAACTTAAATTCAGAGACTAATCATTTAAATTTCTCTTCAACTGCTTTATAAATCTGAACTAACGATTGTAGTTTAATTAAATAAAAATATCTACAACCAAGTAACCTGTGTTTGAAAATAATGAACTACTGTTAGAATAAGTAAATTAAAATATGAGGGTCGAAATGTGAACCACAACACATTGTTAGAAAATTTCTATTTTTTGAATTAATCAAATAAATAACCGAACTATATACAAAAATAACCGAACTATATTCCTAAAAGACACCTGACTATAAACTGAACAAAACATTAAGTAACAATTAGAAAATATTTAAAATTTGGTAAAGCAAAATTTCAACATAAAATATATCATCTCTAGAAAACCTGTTAAACTTTAATAACAAAATAAATCTATAAACAATAGACTATTCAGTAAATAAATTAAAGAGAAAGGGAAAGAGGGGGTCACCTTGTTTGATACCTCTTGTTGATTTGAAAACCCCTACAGGTTTCCCATTGATTAAAACAGAAAAAAGAAGCATTTGATATGTTCTTAAGGATTGTATGTACAAACTGTCCATGAAATCCGAAGGCGAGAAGAATAGAATTCAGAAAACTCCAACTCACTATACCAAAAGCTTTCATTAAGTCAAGTTTGATAATATAGTTAGGTGATCTATATTTATTGTCTAGAAATTTAACCATATCTTGGAGGTAAATGACATTATCTGAGATATCTTTATTTTAAAAAAATTGATTAGGGGAGATTAATTTACTCATGAGTGGTTTCATCCTCTCAGTAATGAGTTTAGAAAAGATCTTATTAGTGACATTAGATAATGGATTGGTATAAAATCATTAAAAGAAGAGGGTGTAGGTTTTTTAGGAATGATAGTTATCCAAGTACTACTAATACCATTTGGAATAGTAGAAGAAGATAAAAAATTATTTGCAACTATTAGAAGATCATGTGAAATGATATCCCATGATTTAATAAAAAAGCTAATAGAAAAACCAACAGGTTCAGGGCTACTGTTTTTATCTAAACGGAAAACAATCCATTTCATTTCATCCATGCCTATAGGTTGCAATAGTTTCCTATTATCCTCAGAATTAATAATCCTGGGAATTTGGCCTAGGAAAGTAGAATAATACGGACCTGCTTATGGATTAGGGTCTTCACTTAGTAACCTTTTATAGAAGTTAACAGCTTCCAGTTCAATTTGTTCATTATTATCTAACCAAACCCCTTGAGAGTTCTTAATTTTAGTGATACGTAATCTACACCTTCTTCCCTTAATAGTGTTATGAAAGTATTTGTGTTATCATCCCCTTGAGCTAACCATTTAACCTTAGATTTCTATTTCCAGAATTTTTTTGGTTCTTTAAGAGCCCTTATTAAATCTTCTCTACATTTGTTAAGTTCAATAAGAGTCCTTTGAGTATGAGACTGGTCATATTGTATTTCAGCAAGTCTAAGAATCTCTTTAGCCTTATCAACATTTGTTTCAATATTCGCAAAGGTTAGCTTATTCCAAGTTTTAATCACCTTTTTAACTCTAACCAATTTGAGATACAATCCTAACATACCTGCTTGGTGTATTGGAACATCCCGGTTAGATTTTATCAAAGGATTGAAATCAGTTCTATTATACCATGCATTAATAAACCTAAAGGGTTTATGAATTGATGGTGTAGAAGAGCCTATAGACAGAAACATAGGGGCATGATCTGATGTCTGTCTATTTAAAATCTGAATAGAGGAATTAGGGAAAGTAGATATCCAATCAGCTGTACATAAACCTCTATCTAAACTTTTTGATGTTGGTTTCATTAGTCTTAAATTAGACCATGTAAGCATTTTACCTACAATGTTAATTTCCTGTAACTCCTTCTTATTATTAAATTGATTAAATTCAAAGATGCTAGCTTTATTAGGATTTGATGGACTTCTATATTCAGAAACATAAGTAATAGCATTAAAATCACCAATGAAAAGGGCATTTAGGGTTTGGAGGGATAACAAATCAGACCAAAGAGTTAGTCTTTCTATTCTAGTTTTTAGTCCATAGATAAATATAGCTTCCATAGAAATATTTAGTATTGGACTAGAAATTTGAACAAAAAGGAACTATTGATGATCCATATTAAGAAGAACCTGAATATTATCCTTCCAAAATAACCAAATTTGGCCAGTATTAGAGTGCATAAAATTAGAATAACCAAGGTCCAGCATGTAGTTGTTGGAGGAATTATTTTCATGCATAGGTTATATGATACACAATAAATGAAAATTATGTTTTCTAATTAAGCTCTTAAGTCTTAACATAGAAGTATCCATGTCTCTAATGAAAAATTAAGTTTGATTATGACCCGAATCGAGTTCCGAACTCGGAACTCCTTTTAAAAGTGGTTATTTTTCAATCAAGACACTTCCTCCTTAGAGAAAATCGATTAAAGGCGGTTCTACTGTAGAACCTCCTTTAATCCAATGCCTTTGTTGGCCCACTATATAAACCAAAAAACTAAATCCAGCCCAAGTCTATGCCTTAGTTTATTTTCCCATTTTTCACTCCCTTCCCATTTCCAGCCCTCACCCTAACCCCTAAATCAAGCCACCGTTGCCTTCCTCTCACTCCCTCTCCCTCTCCCTCTCACCTCCCTTACTCTCCATCCACCGAGAATCATTTCCAGTGTTCCTCCCTCTCGCCCCCCTCTCCGTCATTTTGCATCGATCCTTCCTTGCAGACGCATCTTTTGCATCGTCTCCACCGCGCCAGCCGTATCTTCGATCCAGCCGTGTAGCCTATGCCGCTTCGCCGCCGTGTCAGACACGTTTCCTCCACCACCTCATCCGCGTCGCCTCCATAGGGTAGTCGCATCACCTCCATCGCTCCTCCCTCCGCTCCACCTCGCCTGAAAAGTTGAGTATTTTTTTTGTTTTTCTGTAAAGAAATCTGTATTGTATTCTTTAATAGGACATTTCTCCACTAGTGCGTAGTTGTAGTTATAAATAAAATTA
>JAUOBV010309805.1:0-11038 GCA_032360425.1 Rubia occidens | reverse complement strand
AACCAATTTTCTCTCTACTACGGGTTTTTGGTTGTATATGCTTTGCTTCTCAAGTGCCTCAACGATGTATTAAATTTACGTCTCAAAGTTACTGGAGTGTCTTTCTTAGTTATTCTGCAAGCAAAAGGGCATGGCGTGTTTATGATATAGGTTCTCAAACTTTGTTCGGCAATCGTCATGTTGTGTTTTATGAAGACCATTTTCTCTTAGCTCATGTTTATGATTTGGAACCTGAGCTCGAGCTCAAATAACGATGTATTTTTCCAACCCGACGCTAACACTCTTCCAGCATCACTGATTATTTTTCCCAGCATCAGGATTTCCCCCAAGTCACCAGTCGCCGCACCTCTAGTTGCTGATCCACAGGTTGTTGAGGTTGCTACCAAGCCATCCGCAGTCACCGAACCACTTGCTGACTCAGGTCTCTCCGTTGACTTGCCCCACTCATTGACTGGTCATTTCCCGATGCTCCTATGCCCTCACTCTCGTCGCTGTCCATGATATGCGCCACCACCGATTTGTTCCCACCAACATCTGTAGAGCCCCCCTATCTTGACTTCCTCCAAGGTCAAGATGTCGACTCCTTTCATCTCAGACGTAATGGCTTTTAAGCCTAAGCCTGAGTCGACGCCTAATATTTTTCGTTAGAGTTTGCGCGTTCGTCATCAGACTCTCATCTATGTGATCATTTCTGTTCGACCATCTCCAAGACTACCCTTCCACGCTGCTGATCCATCATTTCTGCCTTCATTAGTTCCCTTGAGTATAATTATCTTTCTGCTAAATATGTACCTTGTGATAAGTTTTTGGTTTCACATTCTCTATTTTTGGGTGTAGTGACTTCAAACATGAATTCTTTTTCGTACGTCGAAGCTTCTCGCTTCGAGCATTTGCAAAGCAATAATGGCAAGGGAAGTTGATGCCCTTAAAATGAAACAACACTTGGGTTATATCCATCTCTCACCTTTTAAGTCTACTATTGATTGTAAGTGGGTCTTTTGTACTAAATACCAGTCTCATGTTCTATAGAGCATTACAAGGATCGTCTTTTTTTCTTGGAAATCTTCAAATTGAGAGGACTATATTTACAGAAACTCTTGCTCATGTTGCTGATGAGACATCAAATGCATGTATTTTCCGAAGCATTTGGCATAACTTTCACTGTTTTTTTACTAGTAGATTGCTAGATTTATGTAAGTTTACATCGTAAGGGGTTTAGATGACCGTTCTCGGTTGTTGTATCTAAATCCTTCATTTTGTAACCTATTTTGAGTCTAATGGATATATGTCCTTAAGAGCATCTAGATTTTATTTTGTATCCTAATTTGTAGATCACTTGTAACCGCTTCAGAGTAGATTAGTGAAGGTCTCACAATGATGGTAGAAGACTAAAGACCACGAGTCAAAACGTGGTAGTAGATAAATGTGCCAAAGAAAAAGGGCTAAGTCCAGAAAAGTCGAAGAATAACATGAGTCATGCACACTGGCATGGCCTGTGCCATAACTCGTGTTGAGGAGTTGAGGGCCCGAAGATGGGCCGTGTAATCCAGCACGGCTCGTGCTTAAAGAAATGCGTGTTTTGAAGGTCCAGGCGACAGGACGTGCAACTTCCCGCACAATGAGAAGGTGTTTTGAAGGTCTCTAGCTGATGGGTCGTGCACTCCAGCACGGCTCATGCACTCAGAAGACGAGAAGATACGCTCCGAAAATGGTCCGTGCAATTCAATACAGCCCCGTGCGCTCAAAAACCCTAGGAACGAATTCTAGCCGACGTCCTGTGCATTATTAAACGGGTCGTGCTGGCCGGGGCGTACAATATGGCACGACATATGCCAGTGTGACTGCTAGGGTTTCCTACTTTTTGGGCCTTTCAAGGCCCAATCTACTTACTATATAAGCACTTTAGTCTCTTAAGGGTATAAGTTTGGTCAATACTATTATTCCAAGTTAGTTACAGGAACAGAAGGAGGATGTCTTCTTTCTTCAATTATTTTCCTAGATCTGTAGCATCAAACCCAATGATTGTCATGGGTTTAATGTCTCTAAAGTATTTTATTTTCTTTGGGTGATATTTGAATTCATGACTTAACTATGGATTTGTGAGTTTCTAGATTTCTCTAATTTTCTATGCTTATGAATATCGTGCATCATTTGAGGTTTCTATTCTTATGATTTATGACATGATATGTGTTATGATGCATCTATAATTTCATTCATAGTATAACATCGTGCTAAGCTATAAATGCTAATTTGGGAATGTTAGATTAACGCTATCATAGACTCGAGAGTACCAGGGAGATGAGTGCATTCATGCCACCTTGAGAGTACCAACCCGATTGTTAGACGTTAATTCTAATTGGCTAGTTGTGTCAGTGATTGCATGTTAGGATAGGTTAACCAGGAGTCATTGTATTGAAATTCCTAGTGGGAAAACTCTGGCTTACCCCGTTAATTAAGCATTGTAGTTTGTAGCAACTAGGATTTGTTGTGTCAATTCTACAGAAGTCACAAGACATCAATTCCTTTGCCTCTCCAGGCCTAGGGTTGGTGTCCATAGTGGAGAGCTCAAGACGTACTGTCCTTACTCCTGTATCTAACAGTTGCTCTCTACATAAGACTTTAGTCGTTTAAGAAGGACGCTTTAGCACTGGGAGTGAGATGATGAGGATGAAATGTAGAGTTGGAAGGATTGAAAAACTTCCCTAATTACGGAGGTGGCGAGATAGTTTTCAGGGAGCCGAACCTCTGTGTGACAGACATTGGAAAATGGCGGCCATCTCCACACTATGTGAAATGAGCATAGGATTAGGTTTATAGGTCTATATGTGATATAATCTAGGATCAAATTCATATGATGGCCATGTTATGAAAATACCCCCAAGACTAGTTAATTCATATCTTACTTCGCTCTCTATATATATGCTCGTAGTTGATAGTACAACGCTCCCCCATTATCTTGTTTAGTACTAGCGATTCCCGACATACAATTGGGGTGACACCAGATTGTGGGTTGTGTCTGGCTAACTATTAAATACTAGCATCTCTGTGGACGACCTCGAACTTTCAACTAGCTACTTTGTTGTAGTTAGCAGTGAGTATGGGAGCAACATATATTAATCTTATCTTTGACCTCGCATGTTAATTTTTCCTGAGATCCAGCAGGGTGCGGGTCAGTTGCTAAAATAAGTTATGTTCATTTTTTTCTTCTGTTGTGGTAATTAAAGGTTAGGACATCCATCAGATGGAAGCTCATAAGGTAGTTTTACATGGAAACCTTGAGGAAGAGGTGTATATGCGCCCTCCTCTAGGCTACACTATTTATACTTATGGTCTGGTTTGCAAGGTTCATAAATATTTGTGGTCTTCGCTAGGCTCCTTTCAATTGATTTGCAAAATTGACGGTTGCTCTTGCTTTAATTGGTACAATTTTTTTTCTTATACTCAAAATTCCCAAGCCTTCCATATGCTGATATATGTTAATGATTTGATTATTGCTGGTGCTTCGTCTGTTCTCATGAATGAATTCAAGCCATACTTGAATTCTTCTGTTTCATATGAATGACCTTGGTCTTCTTAAGTAATTTATTGGGATCGAGATTGCTCGCAATCCAGAAGGGATGTTTCTTTCTCATCGGATGCATGTATTTGATATTTGATCTGATATTGATTTGTTAGCATCCAAACCAACTGATTTTCCAATATAGCAATGTCAGGATTTGGTGCGTGACAAGGCTCTGGTTTAATGATCCCGAGCGCCATCGTCATCTAATTTGAGACTGATTTATCTTAGTATCAGTTGACCTTAATTAAGTTATTATGTTCATAAGCTTGCTCAGTTTCGGTAGGAGCCGCGTGTTACTGAATACCGCTCTACGAGTTCTTCAATAATTGAAAAATCATCCAGGCCACAAACTTTTTATTTATGCTAAGAGTTCGTTGCATTTAACTGCTTATTGTTATTTGGACTGGGCTTCTTGTACTATCACTCCGTGCTATCTATCTGGATATTTTGTGATGCTTGGAGATTCGCCCGTGTCTTGGAAGACTTAGAAGCAACCTACAGTTTCTACCTTATCCGCAAAAGTAGAATACTATGCAATGGTTGCAGTTTGCTGTGAGTTAATTTAACTTAAATCTCTTCTTCGTACCCTAGGTGTTGGTCATTCTTCTTCGATGAGCCTTTTTTATGATGCTCGGGTAGTTATTCACATTGCGACTAATAATGTTTTTCGTGTGCATACGAAACATATTGAAATTGATTATCATTTTGTTCAGAATCTTGTTCAGTGTGGTGAGGTTGTCACTCATCACATCGGCACTTCAAGTTGACAAACAGATATCCTTACCAAAGCACTTGGTCTTCAACGGTTTCACTTACCTCTTCACAAGTTGGGTGTTTTGGATCTTCAGATCTAACTTGAGGAGGTGTATTGAGATATATTATGATATACTCCCTCCATCCCGCCAGTTTTAGCCTATTTTTTGGTCAATTTTTTCAGACCATGTTTGACTGTAAATTTCAATTAGTATATAGACTCTAATATCATCATGTGAGATATTGTTAGACTCCGATGTTTACGTAGTTTCTAATTATCAAATTTGAATGTACCATTAATATTCGTAATTAAAGTTATTGATGGTCAAACATGGTCTGAGAAAGTTAACAAAAAAAAATAGGCCAAAACTGGCGGGACGGAGGGAGTATTAAACTAGTGGAAAATGATAATTAACGGCGCCATTAGATGGCAATTCCGTAATAAACCACTATAACCGCCTTATAATGTAGGTCCAAACTCTATACATGTATTTTGGTAGTTGAGTTGACAATGTAAAGCTCTGAAAATCCATTAGACGGCGGTTGGAGTATAACCGCCATCTAACATAGTATAGTTAACGACGGGTGGGCTTGAACCACCGTTGAAAGTGTTGTACAATAACTCCATTGTTTAGTTTTGTGCACTTGTGATGGCACTCTGAAGTCGGAACATCTGTCTAGAGTGTACTAAAGTAGACAACGGCTGTTAAACTGCCATCTAAGAAACCATACAAAAAATATATGCTAAAAACTACTAGTTTAAGGCATTCCTAAGGGCATTTTCAAAGGAGGAAATGTAATGCAACACTAGAGGTGGCATTTGGAAGGATTGGGAAGATTTGGGATGGGAAATTAATGAATGTGTAATTAATGGGATCGGCCATTAAATACTCATTAGCTTTTGAGATTGAGTGGGATGAAATGATTATGTTAATGGGAAATTTTGATCCCAATGGGTCCCAAATTATGTCATCTCAACGAGAATCCATCGAATACCCAAAAATACCCAATTAAATGCATATGCAATATCTAACATAAAATTCACTATTATTCACATATTATACACCTTTAACGCATGTATAATTTAGTAGCCTAATAGTCTGGTGTTATTAGACAGACAATCACTTATTCACATGCTTAAATTATATTCTAATCTGCTGCCAGACAGAGTACAATTTGTGCCCTTTAATTTTATTTCTACACACATAAGACCATAAATGAGTCGAGCTGAACTCGAACAATCACAAATTTGAATTCAATTCGTTTAAAATATCTTGAGTTCGAACTCAAATCAAACTCGTGCGAACCTTTAGTATATTGGCTCAAGCTCGAGTTCGAATGAAATTAGTTTGACTCGATTTCTTGTATCAATATTTGATAGAGATCCTCGTAAACAGTTCAATTTGTTTACATCCCTAGTGTGATGAAACTCGAGCTCGTGAACAGTTCTGGTGTAAACGAAACAAACTGTATGCGAACAGCTACGTCAAATCTCGACTTGAATTCCAATTTGATCGAGCCCATACAGTATTCGAGTTCTTACAGTATTCAAGATCGAGCTCATACAATATTCAAGCTCAAACTTGTACAGTATTCGAGCTTGAGCTCATACATTATTCGAGGTCAAGGTCGAACCCAACTAATATTGTTCGTTAATCTCGTCGAGTTTACAGAGACAACATATTATATATAATTTTTTTATTTTTATTAAATACAATATAATGTAAATAATACAATATATTTATTCATTGCTCGATTTCGAGGTCGAACTAAATTACACTCGATCTCGAGGTGAATCATGATTTTACAGGTTTAATTGAATCAAACCGAGTACGAAATATTTTAAACGATTTGAGCTCGAACAAACTCGTTTACAGTCGTAGTAGGAATTTGATGAAGTTTGAAAAATGTAACTATAGAAATAGTCATAAAAGAGTAAAAAATTATTATCGCTTGTGTGGAGTCTAATTACACTAAATAATATATTCATCAAAAGACGGGAATTAATCGGGTATTAATTGGGTAACCGTAATTACCCAATTTTAAATGGGTATATGGGAAGATTGGGATCCCAATCTCATTTCTCCTTGTAACTCAATGCTATAAAATCCATTTGATCATAATCCCAAACTAGAAAATAATGGGAATTTCCCATCCCATTAGTTTGTATTTAATGGGTCCCAATGGTTATTGAGAATAATTGACCCCTCTAGTATATTTGAATAGATATGTGAGCAATGATATCATCGTATGAGATATTGTTAGATTTATCGTAACATATAGTTTATAAATATCAATATTTATGTGTTTCTATTGTCCATAATTACATATATTTAAAGTTAAACACATTTATTGAAAATCGTAAAAAAATTATGTGCAAGACAAAGAGGGAGAGAGGCATTATACAATTCGATTTAAGTAGATGCCAATTTTATCACAAACGGAAGACTGTTTTTTTAATAACGGAAGGCTCTTCTTTAGGTATACTCCCTCCGTCCCACCTCAAATTGCAATAAAAAAATTCATGGTTATCAAGAAACATTTTGACCGTTAATATGTTTAACTACTTATAATGACGGTAAATAAAATTTTTGGTTATTTACATTTATAACTCTGACTAATCATTGTATGTGCATATCTAACCTTAACTTTTCGAACATGTGTGCCGATATACCCTAAATCAATATTTTCGTCATTGGCCCTTTAAATTCAGCAATGAGAAGAAAGTGAAATGATTAAAATAGCATTGACTTAAATGCTGAAAATTTTAACTTAAAAATGAAAAATTTATCCCAAAAATACCCCCACCCTGAACTTATCTTTCTTCTTCAACCATAGCTACTGTCGTGCTCCTCCTCAATCGCACAACCACCACCTCCCGACCATCGCACCACCAGGCACTAGTCACCTCCCCGCCACCGCACCACTAGCCACCTCCCCGCCGCTAAGGGATTCTCCACCACCCATGCCCCCCATTCACCAGCCTCATCCCCTTGCCATGGTGATGATATATTTCCCATAAATAATATTTTTATGTTTGGCTCTTAAAGTTCCTACATTGGTCTGAATTGAAGATTAGATCAGGTAAACCAACAGGACTAACAACCATTCTTTTTTCTCTAAAAATAACCAAAAACATATCCAAGAAAGTGAAACTAAAAGTCACCAAAATATCATTTCCATTATGTGTAGTCATGATAGAGAAAGTAACCCATATTTGATCTTCTGCTTCTTCTTTCCCATGAATTCCAATTTTCTTGCAAACTGATTAAACCCCACATTTCCATTTTTACTGCCTTTAACCCTCGCCCCTATAATTCAATCGTCTCCATTGAAAATGCCATATTTTTCCAAATGGGCTGTGGATTTAAACCCCCCAAAGTAAGCTCTGCTCATTGTATTAGTTTCTTCATCGACAAGGGTTTTTCTATGAACAAGTTTAATTTTTCGACGAAATCCAGTCGTAGGTACTCGATAAATCAGATCTGATTCCCATCGGGTGAACTGAGTCCGACTCGGTCACGATCCCGGACTTGTAGACCACCAGATTTGGAGCTCCGACCCACGAAATCCAACCCGTAAAACTCTGATTCTCCTGAATCATCAAATTTTCCAGCTTCAAATCTCTTCAAACAACTATGATACGGTGAAAATATTCACTGCCGCTCCCTACAAACCCTAGCCCGGCCTTAACGTCGGCGTCGCGATGCGTTTCCATACAAGAAAAAACAAGCGATGTGAGGGCAGTTCCACACAAGCTGCATCAGCGTTAACTCAACTCAGTTAACTTGATTCAGTTAACTCGATGAGGATGAAAAGGAAAGGAAAGAACAAGAGCGCAATCGAGAGGAAGAAAAGGAATGAAATGAAGAAAATAGCATTCACAACCACTGCGGAATCGAGAGGAAGAAAGTGAAAGGGTAGTTCAGTCATTTTAGCCTTTTGTATTTTTCTTTTTTTAATAATAAGAGGAAAATGGTATTTTCCACAAAATTAGGCAGTAAATTGGTTGACTAAAAAGTCAATATGGTCAAAGGTTATTTTGGCACTTTTTGAGATTGAAAGGTTATATTGATACCTTCGGCCTAAAGTCAGGGTCATTTTAGCACTTAACTGTAAAATTTTAATATTTAGAAACTACTTGTTACGACGAATCCAACCATAAAAATATATGATAATATTATTGTTTATATATCTATTCAAATATGCGATTAAAGTTGAACAGAAAATTTTTTATGTGGAGATTTATTGAATGTGGGGGTGTGGTTAAAATTAGATGTTGTGACGTGTACAGTAAATCACCCACTACAGTAACCAAATGTCTAACAGGAATAGGATTCTAAAGTCCACGAGAAAATTACCATCCATCTAACCTAACCTACAAGGAAACTAATTGTATAAGGTAATTACCATTTATAACATTTCCTACAAGGAAAAGGTTCTATTTCCTTACCATTTATAAACTTTACAATTTGAGCTTTTGTTTGAAATTAATTTATTAAATATTTATGAGCACGGTGGTCAAATGAATGTTTAAAAGGTTAAGTTCCGGGCTGTTGGGAGGGAGTAGCTTTGATACCACTCTGTTGGGAGGAAACTCGTAACGGAAGAAGAATGGTTTAGAAACTTGAAGGAAAGAGGTTATTTGTATAAGAAGAAGCTTTCTATTATTTTTGGCTTTTTTATTGAAACTCTACTACATCACCCCTATTTCTACAAGTGGCATCACCCAACCAATCGTTAAGATCTTGTCATCCCCACTCTAATCTAATTGCTAAAATTAGCTCTCTAAAATTTTCTCTATAACTCCATCTTAATCTACACATTCTAGAGATGTTCTAGAACATACTCTGGAACATTCCCTTCTTCTAAGACTCTTTTAAACTCCTTTTACGTTATGGACCACTAAAAGTGTCATTTTGAACCCAAAATCAAGTTTGATCTTCAACATGGGCATGTTATTCGGTACAATATTTAAAAGTCTATGATTTTTGTAGAGTTGTTAGTGCAAATGAGAAGAATTTAGTTGTTTGATCGAACTGGCACTACGAGCAGACCTGATCAGCGGGTAACAAATTCAGCTTGTCATTTCATTTTCGGTAAATGATCAATTTGAAAGAAATTGCATGAGAGCCTTAGAAGAATAGAATCATTAATTTTCCATGTCAGCTTGTATTGGAACCGAGTATAGCTAATAGATAATGTTGCTTCTTGTGGAATTAGGGGAATGGCAGAGAATAATCTAACAGCTTCACGCTGCTTAAAACTAGCAAGCGAAGACTACCCTTTCGCAAACGATTGCATATGGACTATAAATAGAGGACATTTACAAATGCAATACATGTGAATTTAATTGAGAAAAATTCGCATTCAAATTTTACATTCTGCCGAGAAGTTTTGCAAAGAGCCAGAATTACCATGTTCCAACATACACGGCCTGTGTTCTAAAGTTCAAAACGTATGCATTAATTCCTCGCGAGGAGGAAATTCAACGTCGATGAGTTTCGAGGTCAGAGGGAGTCTAATCAAGGCGGATCAGTAGCAAGGGAAGTTTGCAAAATCCACACATTGTAATTAGAAGATAAGTATAGTTTTATGGTGTACTTTGTACTATATCTCTGATTAGTGAATTTATTTTGAACTAGGCCATGCCCCGCAGATGTAGGTGGATTTCACCGAACTGCGTAACCAAGTTGTGTGTCTCATGCATTATTTACTTTACATTCTTGGTTAAGTTAGACTATGTTGGAACATATGATTGCTAGTTAACCTAAAATGGTAAAACCATTTTTTTCAATTGGTATCAGAGCTTGGTCACTTATGTTTTACCTTGGTTGTGTCAAGGAAAGTGTGATCCAGTTTTACCATGGTGACAAGGGAAGGAACTTCTGTATCTCGGCCAACTCTACTGGAAGGATCAAACTACAACTACTGGAAGGCCCGCATGAGGGTGTTTATCAGTTCTCTTGATGAACTTGCATGACACTTTTTTGAGAATGAGTGGAATCATCCAACTGAAGATGGAGAATCTAGCTATAAGGAGAAAGAAGAAGAAGAGTCAAGTTCAAGGAAACAAATGCTCAAAGATAAAGTTTCTTGGTCTCCAGATGAATTGAAGGCATCATTGGCTAACTCAAAAGCATTGAATGCAATCTTCACAATAGTGGATGAAAATCAGTTTAAACTTATCTCTACTTGTCATCAGGCAAAGAAAGCATGGGATATCTTGCAGACTGTACATGAAGGAACCAGTCGAGTACGAGAATCCAAACTACATATGTTTCCATCTAAGTTCGAAGAATTGAAGATGGAGGAGAATGATAAGATTGCCACATTCAATGGGAAATTCATAGATATCTTTAATATGGCTTATCAATTGGGAAAAGTTTATGAGGAATCTAAGCTGGTGAAGAAAACCTTAAAGATCACTACCCAAGAGATTTGCTATGAAGGTTGCAGCAATAGAAGAAGCTAGAGATGTATCCAAAATGTCCTTGGATGAATTGAAGGGTTCACTACAAACGTATGAGATGAACATGGAACAGCCTGCAAAGAAAACACAAAAGGAATTGGCTTTTAAAGTGTCTTCATCACGGGATGATCATGAATCAGATAGTGAGGATGAGATTGAAGAAATTGCACTCATCACTAAGAATTTCTCAAGAATGCTGAAGAATGTTGTGAACAAGAAGTCACAAGAGAGAACTGGAGAAAATAGACCAC
>JAUOBV010309697.1:0-11038 GCA_032360425.1 Rubia occidens | reverse complement strand
CCCAATTAGCTTTTATAAAAAGCAAAAAAAAGGACAAAGGGTGCCACGTGGCCCAATCACAGATCAGCACATGTGTGCTGGTCAGAGAATTAAATGCTAGGCCAGATTAATTACCAGCCGGAGCAGCGGGCTGCTTCAAGTGCAGTCCGCTCCGATCCCCCACTGTGGGATTTTTGGGCTTATTCCCGTCTTAATTTTTAATGAAGCCCGAATTGAGTCCCTATCGCACATGCTCTTCGACCATGTACAATGGTAACACCACTCTCAACTCATTCTTGTGGTTTCAGTTCATTAAATAATCACTCTCTCTCATCCACCTCATCAATTCAACCCACAACTAAATCATTCCATTTTTTCTCCACATTGGTTGAAATCACTTAGAAACCACTCCATGGACACCCATTTGATTCTCTCTATCCTACTCATTAATTCTACATTTAATAATTAATTGAAATACAGTAGTTTACTGAAAATAAATTGAAATGTAAAATTTAATAATACAGTTTAATGTTAAATTTTTTGTTCATTTTCTAATTTTACGTTTTAATTTTAGTATTTATTCTTGTTTTAAAATTAATATTATGCACTTATTTTTAATTTTATTGTCGCATAAAATTTTTTCTAACATCTAGATTTAATTTTGTACTTTATAAAAACAAACTATATGTAAACAACTTAAAAACATAATATTTAAATACAAAATATTTAAATATGAAATATTTAAATATGAAATGTTTGAATACGAAATGTTTAATTATTTTCAATAAACAAATTAAAAATAATATTTAAATACGAAATGTAAATAATAATATTTTAATTAATAAAATCTCACAACGCGCGATGGTTACAATCTAAATATAGATATTGATATTGATTTAGTCTGGCCAACCGTTACAATCTAATCAAATTAAAAACTTTAAGTTTCATAAATTAACTTCGGTAGCCGGGATCTCAACTCTTCCTCTTGTGGGAACAAAACATCCTTTGCCAGCAAAACCTGTAAAACATTGTAATCATTATCAAGTTTCCACTGGTTTCCATTTTTTTCATGCTCCATTCGGTCTTTTCCATGCTGTTCTAGTTCGATCTCCTGCTCTTTCGCGGTCCAGTCCAATTTTTGCCGTTCAATATTTATTAGCCTCTCTTGAAGGTTGTTGCTCTTGCCCATAAACTTCACCGCCTATGATTGTTGTGATCCGCCAGAGTTCATATCTTCCCTTGTTCTTACCTTGACCTTTGATCTTGCTTTTGCCTTAAATTCAGCAGCTTTAACCCCGTTGGTCCTTGGTGGATATTTAGATGTACCACATTCATCGCTAGTTAAGGGTGTTGTTGACTCTCGTGGTGAGGATACATTGCCCGGGACATACTGTGCCATAAATTTATGGTGCCTATTGCTCACTTTGTAGCAATGAGAGAATGCGAATGGTTGGTTACCTTCATCCCTGAACAACTTCTGCGCCATAGCCTGAACATCATCTTCACTAGCGCCACTGCGCATTGATTGAAATGGCGTATAGATTTGCTTTCACATCCCATGTACTTGGCAATGTCGTGGAAAATTTTCTGCCACCATGCCTTGCACAACTTCGTTGTCCTTGTGCATCCTTTACAGTATTCATTCACCTCATCAACAATTTTAGCCCAAAAAACACCCCCGTTCTGACCAGTACCGATTACAGCATCGGTGGAATGCGCGAACCAAGCGCTGACTAGAGTGTTATCGTCATCTATAGTCCATCTCACCAATTTAGAGCCTTTCTTCTTCGTGTCTTTTCTCCCACGCACTTCTACTATTTCATCGCTGTCTTCACCAACTTCAATATCCATAGAAAGGAAAATGTTATTTTAGATTCACTAACACATTTACACGTATACATATGCTACTTACGTATGATGATTTACAAGGCATACTAACAAAGCATATCACAATAATAAGCATTTTAAAATCTACTACGCAAATAATGTAATTTAATTAACTATATTGAATTGAACTAATTTACATATGTTACAATATATAAATAATTACGGGGACATGAATAAATGAAATTTAAAAAAACGTGGCTTACCATGCTCAACATCGCGACCTTTGAATTGACTACCAAGTTGACCGGAGGTACCCCGCCCTCCTTGTTGTGAAAATGCTCCTTCTTCGTTGATATTCTCAATATGTGGAGAGTGGAAATTTTGACTAAAACTAGTCGGATACGAAGTTTGAGAATTGAAGTATGCACTTGGGGGAAGATGATTTGGGAATGGATAGTTCATGTGTGCATTTTGAGATGATTGGTATTGAGTTTGAAAATTCAAGTACGAAGGTGGGGAGTTCATATAAAAATTGGGAGGAAAGTTTCCGGCACCTCTTACAATTTCCGGATTTTGAAAATTTTGAGCAACATTTGGAATTTCCGTAAAATTTTCAGAAGGAGAAGAATTCAAATGCATTTTTCCTTTACCTTTCGGAACTCTTCGTGATTCCATTTCAATTTATGTAAATGAAATTGAATTATGGAGACGATTATGTAAGAACAATGATGAAGAAGAAGTTGAGAATGGAGAAACTTTGGAATGAAAGAAGTGTGCAAATTTTCTTCTCAATTTAGCACTATTTATAGGCATAAAAATGGGAAAAATTTAAAATTTCAAAATTTAAAAAAATTCGAACAAATCTGCCCGTTTTAAAAAAAATCCGTTTTTGACACGTGGCCGCACAGGATTGCGCCACGTGTCATGCAGAAAATTTAAAAAAGGGGGTGGCCTGCATGTGGCCACGTGGCCCAACCAGCTGGTGCCACGTGGCACATGCAGGTGTGAAAATGAATTCAACATGCACTGGTGCATGGCGCAGAGATGGAGACAAAAGCAATTGATAAAGCTGGCCACTTGCTTTCTGCTTTTGCAGAAAAAAGTGGTGTGCATAATACACATGGTCCCACCGGTATTCATTTACTCACACCACTTTCACACTTCCACTGTGGGGAGAAATTGTGTCAATTCGATATCCATTTTTAATTCACACCACTTTCACACTCCCATTGTACATGCTCTAACAATGGCAGAGTTTGAGGTTATGTTTGGACTTTTTTTAATGATAATATTTGGACTTGAAATGTTAGTGTGCGTGGATTTAATCCTTTATCAACGTCTAACCAGGCACGTACAGAATGTAAAATGTAAAACGTAAATTGTAAAATTATTGGAATTGTGTGCATTGATATTGATATTTCTAGATGAGTTTGGCATAACTATACATCAAATATAGTATAACAAACCAATCAGGGAAATGATTAGTTCCCTATATTTCATCTATTCCTTTTATAGCTCTATTACCCTCCCCCAAGCGAAACGTGGAATTACTAGCAACACAGAGTTTAGAGTACAGAAACTCAAACTGAGAATGATGTAGACCCTTTGTAAAAATATCAGCAAGGTGAATGCCAGAAGGAACATAAATTGCCTTGAGGTTATTGGAAATCACTATCTCATGAACAAAATGATAATCAATATCAATATGCTTGACTCCCCAATGCGAAACGGGATTTTAAGCAAGAAAGAGAACACTATTGTTGTCACACAGTAATATGGAAGACGTGCTCGTTGTCACACAAAGATCCCGAAGAAGATTCATCATTCAAGCCAATTTCACCACAGTATTGCCCAGAGCACGATATTATGATTCCGAGTTAGAACGAGACATCGTAGCCCGCTTCTTAGCACACCAAGAAACAAGATTACCGCCAACGAAGATGACATAACCAAAAGTCGACCTACAATTCTCCAAATAGCAAGCCCAATCGGCATCATGATAGCCAAGTAGAGCAGGGGCAGATGGATTTGCACGAAATGACAGACCAAATGAAGAGTGTCACGAATATATCGCAAATTCGAGTAACAACTTGGAACATGTCATCAGTGGGAGCCTGTATAAACTGACTGACCGCGTTGACATCATAAGACAAGTTAGAACGTGTGATCGCCAAATACTGAAGAGCATCAACTAACGAACGATAGAGCATGAGATTACGAAACAGCTTGCTAGAAGAGCTAGGGGGTTGAGAATACGACACAAAAGATGTGGCAATAGGAACAACATTAGTCATACCATCACAAAGCAATACTCTCTCCGTCCCACCATTATTGGCATATTTACCTTTTAACGGTCTTCAATGATCATGTTTGACCGTCAATTACTCTAGTTACATATAATAATTTCACATAAAAATTGATATTTAGAAAATAGATGTTAAGAAGAATCTAACAATGTCACACATGATATATTTATCATAAACATATTAGCTTATATTTAGAGTCAAAGTTTTTCAAAGTTGACTTTGATAAGGTAAACATGCCAATAATGGTGAGACAAAGGGAGTATATCCTTGACATATCTCGCCTGACCAAGGAATAAGCCGTTTGAAATAGGAACAACCTCAAAACCCAAGAAATATTGCAAGGTGCCAAGATCGGTGATCTTAAAATCATGATGCACACGATCAATAAACTTTTGAATGAGAGCACCATAATTTCCTGTAAGGATAATGTCAACATAAACCAAAAGATAAAGTAAGGAAGCACTTTTCACAAGCATGCATAATGAAGTGTTAGAATAGTTGCAAGTGAAACCAAGGCTAATAAGGAAGAAGAAAAAGTGATGAAACTAGGCATGAGGATCCTGTTTCAAACCATAAATGCTCCTATGCAGTCTAAAAACATAATCAAGACACATAGGATCCTTGTAACCAGCATGTTGTTTTATGTAGACTAGTGAGTTAAGAACGCCATTCAAGAAGGCATTTCTACAAAGAACAACAAGAGACAAAATAGTGCGTACTATAGAAACCTTGACCAAGGGATTGGAGTTGTGATCATATTAGAAATCTGCAAGTTGAGTATTGCCTTGTGATAATCAACTGAACCATAAACTCTAAACTTCAACATGAACACCAATTTTGAGCCAACCACGTCAACATGTGAAAGATGTGGCATTAACTCCCAAGTCTGGTGAGTACGTAGATCAACCATTTCAAATTCCATAGCAGAAACCCAATCAGGATCCTTAACTGTTGAACGATAATTGTTAGGCTAAGTCAGAACAAACAAAGAACTCAATATCCCGGAGCTATCATAATCATAATAACTCCTATACCTTAACAAGTTAGTTCTAAAGTGAGTAATCATAGGATACTATGATGCAAATTTAGATGATGAAGATGAAGGTGCGTGGAGGTCGTGGGACCCAGCCGATCAGAACCAACTGACGGAGGCTGCTACACCGAAGATGATGGCTATGTCGAAGAGTCAGACATGTGATTAATAGAGAATGATGCATGAGAGGTCGTAGCTGGTGCGAGAGTTGTCTGAAGCAGCGCGTGCGACTCGGACTTGGGGGGGAGGCAGTCACATGGAACCACCGTGGAAGAAGAGGCAACTGTCGTCGAGTGCACAGAGATGTAGACGCCAAGGAAAATGGGTTGAGAGACTAAAGATGAGGGTTCAAACACTTATGAGGGTACTGAAGTGGGCTCCAAGAAGGCCGACATGTCAAGAGAGGTGGGAACAACTTCCATCTCGAGGCCAGAATCCATGAATAAAAACACATCAAACCTAGCATGCATACCGAGTAATGTACTCTTTCTTCACAATGAGATCAAAACATTGATAGCATTTAGACTGAAAGATATAACCCAAGAAGATACATGGAAAACTATGTGGTGCCAACTTATGAGAAGCATAAGAGCACAGGTACGAAAATACTCGACATCCAAAAGGATGAAAAATAAAGTAATCAGGAGTAGTACCAAAGAGTACGAAGAGCGTAGACGGGCCAGATAGAACCAGTGTAGGCAGCCTATTGATAGTGTAGGCAACGGTCTAAAAAGAACCGCACCAAAATGAATGATCTAGACTAGAATGGAAAAGCATAGAGAGCCCAATTTCTATGATATAATGATGCTTCTGCTCAACTCGACCATATTGCTCAAAAGTGTAGGGGTAAGAAAGTCGATGATGAATGCCCTTAGAAATAAAATGAGATTGTATGCAAGAGTTAACAAACTCTGTCTCGTCACCACTATGAAAAACCTTGATCAAGGTGGAAAACTGGTTCTGAACTATAGCCTCAAAATAAAGGCAAGCCTATACAAAATTGGACTTTCAGCCTGGAATATATAACCAAGTGAAACAAGAGTGATAATCAACAAATATGACATAATGAGAATAACTAGCACAAGAGACAACATGAAAGGGTTCTCAAAAATCACAATGAACTGGATCAAGTATGTTTGGTGTGCATTTTAATATTATCATTAAAAGAAAAACGCTTGTTTTTAGCCATTTCATAAGAATAGCACAATTGTGGCTTAGGTAACAAAGTGGTAACAGATAAACAACCATTCCTATTTAAAGAAGAATAACATTATGAGGAACATGCCCTAAATGAATGTGCCAAAGCTCAAAAGAAACTTTGACTTTATTTGACGTAGAGACCTCTGTCACCGTGTTATCGGTCTGCGAGCTCTTTGGTAACCTTGTTCTAGATACTAAAAGAATGATCATCAAAGAAAACAACAACATTGAAATCACGAGTTAGTTTGCTAATATATAAAAACTTCTTAGTAATATGAGGTACAACCAAGACATCATATAAAGTAAGAGAATAAGGAATTCCAAAATTGCTAATTTGAGAAATATTAAGAGAATACTTGTTACCAAAATAAATACAACAATTACCGTGATAAGGAGTAGCTCTATTAGACGAATCATATGTCCTGCGATTGGTAGCTCCATGACACATGTACCAATCAAGAATAGCTTTTACTTCTTGTTGTAGGCCAGACAGATAAGTCTTCCTGGAATTAGCAATGTCGTTGTGGGATACACGCGGAAGGTTCCAACATGAAGTGGCGAGGTGGCCAGGGCAATTACACCACTGGAATTAAGTGCCACCGCAGCCATAACCGCGCCAAGTGGAGCCACCGCGCGCAAGTTGAGGATCGTTGCAGCGAGGAGTTTGGGCAAGAGAATGATGTGGTGTGGAGAAGGCAGCGACAGGCACTCCGGGATGAGATAAGGAATGAGTCTATAGAGAGAAATCATCAAGACCGTCTCAAACATTATGGAAGCCCTTTCAAAAAAAATTAATCAGTGGCCCTCTAAGAGATAACATATTTATAATTTTTATTATTTATTAAATATCAAACATTTATTCAAGTACAATGTAATTTTTAATATACTAATGAAAATTTTATTTGAAAAGTGCTATTCTTCAACCTTTTCTCGAAGAAAAATCATAGATTAATTCTTCATAATTTATTTTTTCCAAAAATTCATTCTCGACTGCTATCGATGCTAGTCCATTTAGTCCTTCTTGTAATATTGTTGAGCGCAAATAAGACTTCTTAAGTTCAATTTTGAAAAAAGGTCTCTCTGCAGAAACAACAATCACATGAATAGTTAACATAATTCTATATGCTGTAAGAGAATTAGGAAAATATTCCATTCGTTTCCACACAAAAAAACTACCAACTGTCATTTTTTTTTTCACTGGGCACGAATTCTCTAAGTAGTTTTAGCTCAATAAAAAATTCACTACCATCAATATTAGATTGTTCCATGTTTTAAAGAGATGTTTCAAGACCATTACAACAAGACTGCTGAACATTATCTACAGAGTGTAACCTATCAGCAATAAATAAGAAACCAAATGCATTATCATATTTGTGATATTCTTCAAATCTAGAAGTAAGTGAAGCAATTGTTTGATCAATAATATATAAGAAATAATTCACTATAAATGATTCTTTCGAAATTTGTGAAATAACAGTGGATGCATCAACAAGATTCTCATCGAAATGTCTTTTTCTTCTAATTTCAAGTCTCTTGGAATATATGGGATCAATATCTAAATCAATTGCAATTTTTTAGTTGTATCCATAGCATCAGAAAAGCCAGTTTATCTATATTTCTGAAACTAAGAAATCGGTCCATTAATTTTTATAATAGTATCATCAATAACCATATCTTTTGATTGCAAATGTTTACTAACCACATTAACCGAATAAAATATATCATAACAAATAATTATTGCCATATGACAATCAAAATCACCAAACTCATTGAACGCCAAAGAATTTAGCTTCACTTCTTATTTTAGAATCATTATCATCATCACTTACTTGTAGTAAAACTTCTCTAGTTTCAACAATTTGAAATCGTACAGGTTTAACACTATCAATACGACTCTCCCATCGTGTGGATGATAATGATTTAAGATAAAGTCTTTTAAATTTTATTTCAAAATATTCCATCTTTTACTAGAGTTTGTGAATTGTATAAATGCGTTAGGTAATCTCAATCGTCCTGGGAAAAGGAAATAAAAGATGCCTTCTATATATTTTATTATTATTTATTAAATACAGCCCCCTCAAAAGACTTATAAAATTGTGCCCTCAATTCTTTGAAGGTCATGTTCGATCGCTCACCTTGCACATGCTATTAGACGGCCTTGGAAATTATGAGATGTATCCCTGGATACATCATCAAACAGTTCCAGAGGTGAATAAATGGTCATCTAAGCAGCAGTAAATTCAGAGAAAAAAAAACTTGAACCTCGACTAACAAGAGAATTTTCTAATCAGCGGGAATGGACTGACCCATAGCATGAAGGCAATCCAACATGGCAATGAAGAGAGAATAATAATCCCACACATACATATCATCTTGGCGCAAACACATCAGATAATCCACAATATAGCGGAAGTCTTTCTAACCACAACAAACATGGAAGCATCACTGAGAGAAGAATAAAGCAAAGTCTTGATTTGCTGATTTATCATAATCCAAGCATAATATTCACTTGACGGAACAATATTGGTCTTTGGACAGAGTTTATTGTCCTGACTTACATAAAATATTCATAAAAATAAATTTATTTTATTCTTTTATATTTCAATTAGGTTCTATTCTTTTTGTTTAATTTTAATTGAACTTAAATAAATCAGATCGAAGTAAATTTAAATATATTTAAATAAATTAGATTAAATAAGAGTAAATATATATTAATTAATTTAATTGAACTGCATAAAATTAATATATATTTATTCGTTACTACTCATATAATTGATAATAATAAAATATATTGATATAAATTTAAATAAATTAAATTAAATTGAGTAAATGAAAGTATAATTAACTTGAAAATGACACTCCCTCTGTCCCAACTCTATTTGCACATTTATTTTTTTGACACTATTCTTTATCAAATTTTGACTGCATATTTGAATAGATTTATGAACAATAAAATAAACGTATATGATATTCTTCAATTCATCGTAACAAGTAGTTTTTAAATATCAAATTTTTATTTACCATTATTATACATATGTAAAGATATTAACGGTCAAACATATTTCTTGAACAAAGTGATAATGATTGCAGTGTAAATTTAGCTAGGATGGAGGGAGTACTATTTTCTTTTGACCATTGTTGTCGTGTAAGATTAAATGTGTGAAGGAAGTTAAATATATAAAAGGAAAGATAATATAATCTTTATTATAATTGATGAAGTGTGTAACTTTTATTAAAAATAAGGTAAAATCTTGGGAAAAATCGTCTTTCCATATGTATATGGAAAGACAGTGTTGAATTGAAATTATAGAAAGGTAAAAGGTTTTAGTTGGAATATTAAAATTTTATTATGCAACATATATGAGTGATGAGTTTATGACCCGATTAATACAACCCAAAAATTTTATTTTAATTTCTTTAAATTTGTAGTTTAAACATTGATCTTTCCATAACTTAAAAAAACCGTATTTCAAGAGACGGACTCAAAAAGTAATTAAACCGGGGGAAAAGTATCATTATTATTTATTACTAATAAACTAGGGAATATGAGAATCGGAAAAGCTGCAAGCACACTAGTACTTTCTTTGAAAATACCATCTTCAGTGGTAAAAAAACCTGTTCATGGTTTCAAAAGTAAATATTCTTACACTTGTTTTCGCCATTTATATGCTCATTCCCTACTAAATAGTAAAAAAGTTACCTTTACTGATATATTTAAACTGATTTTTGTTTTATTCCGTCTTTTTAAATTTAAAAGGCCACACTTAGAGCATCTCCTATGGTTTGCTCAATCTTTCAGTTGCTACAGTAATTTTTTACAGTTACTAAAAATACAGTATCTTATAATATATTTTAGGGAAAAGTGTTTTTATAACCCTACCTACTTAAACCTTAAGCTGCTCTTTATTTTCACTAGCTGTCGCCTTTTCTTATTAAAAAAAATACTAAAAACATTTTCCTCCATCTCTAACGGTTCTTTTCAACCTGTAACAGCTTCTTCTCCACTCATACATGTCGTCGGAAACCTAAAACCATGGCGGCTCTGCCCTCTGGCGTGAGTCCGTCGCCCACATACTGTGCTGCCCTCACTCAACACCCTTCCCTGACTAACAAACCTTCAGCTGCAGCTTATTCCCATCACTCAACACAAGGGCGAAATTGCCGTCCTCTACGAAGATGCTGAAATCGATCAATTATCAGAGCCATTCAAGCGCAACCATAGTCAGCAAATTCCCGAGGGGCAGACCATCTTTGGAATTCATCCGACATCATTTAAGAAAATCGACTTCAAAGGTGAACCGATTATCACTGCTCTGGACAGGAGACACATTTTCATCAAGTTCGAACTCGATGAGGACATCCACCGATGTTGGATAAAGAGGAATTGGAATTTAGGAGGATTAATCATGAAGGTTCTATAGTGGACAAAGAATTTCGATGTTAAAGAGGAGCCCCCTCTGGTCCCTATCTGGCTAACTGTGGAATTCCCTTCAGCTTACTATCTCCACCCGGATTCTATCCCCCACATAGCTAGCAGACTCGGAGAACTAATATTTGCAGATCAGCCCACAATCAACCACACGAGACCATCTACTATCCGTTTGTGTGTGGAAGTGGATCTTACTGCAGAATTTCCATCAAGAATCAGGCTAGGATCCACAAAGGACAGCAAGTGGTATGAAATAAAATATGA
>JAUOBV010309696.1:0-18743 GCA_032360425.1 Rubia occidens | reverse complement strand
AAACACCCCTCTAGCACCGGTTTTTTGGCACCGGTTTTTGAAAACCAGTGCCCAAAATAAATTAGCACCGGTTTTTTAACATAAGCACAGGTGTTTTGAAAACCGATGCCAAACATTTCCAAAAATTCGCTAAAATTTAGCACCGATTTTCAAAAACCGGTGCTAAAAATCCCCAAAATTTAGAACCGGTTTTCAAAAACCGGAGCCTACGTAAAAACACCGGTGCTAGAATTTTTATAATTCAATCATCCCGCCAAAAATTTCAAAAAATTTAACACTGGTTTTCAAAAAACGGTGCCTATGTAAAAAACCGGTGCTAAAATTTTAAATTCAATTATCCCGCCAAAAATTTCTCCAAAATTTAGCTCCAGTTTTCAACAATCGGTTCCTATGTAAAAAACCGGTGCCTAATTTTTAAAATTCAATCATCCCGCCAAAAATTTCAAAAATTTTGCACCGGTTTTTGTAAAAACAAGGGTGCTAAAATTTAAAATTCAATCTTCCCACAAAAAATCTCAAAAAAATCCAAAAATTTCACGAGATGGGCATAGCTGCGCGCAGCCGCTCTAAGCTAAATTATATTTTAGCTTAACTTTCAAAATCATTTACTTCTTTTGTTGATTTAAATTAATCAATTATCAACATTTATTGACCTAATATGTATAAATAAGAAAAAAAATTGACGTTAACTAATTAACGTCCAACCATTAATTGATTTAGTATATATAAATACAAATAAAAATGTTTAACTTTAACTAATTAACGGTCCTTCCATTCATCCATACAGGCCCAAATCGCAAGGTCGCAATCATATATTATTCAATTGAATTTGGCATCGCCAATTTCGTGATTCAACAATTCCAAATCTGTTGGAGGGACCTAAGTGCAAAAAGTAAAAAACTTTACTTGTAACTCCAAATTGAAATCCGCTCGAACGTGGTGCTTCCCTATATATACACCCTCATTTTATTTTTTAAATCAGTAGCAGAATATTTATCATCAATCGGGCACAAGAACATATCTGTAATCCTTTCCGATTTGTCTTCCTTACTTCTATGTAACCAACTCTAAGTTACTCTTGAAGATCTACTAGCGCTTTCCCACAATTTACCAGAATAATATATTATTTAATATTTTTATATTTAGATAAGAATAAAAAAATCATGTATTTTGAAGCATTGCATAATGGGGAAACACGATTTTGGGCCGCAGTATAATTTTTCAAAATTGTGTGCAAGTAATCAATGTTGACTTTCGAGGCCTTTCCATTCTCCCATACATGCACAAATTGCAAAGTTGCAATCGTATATTGTTCAATTGAATTTTGGTGTCGCATATTTCGTGGTTCGACAATTCCAAATTTCTTGGAGGGAGCTAAGTGCAAAAGTTAAAAACTTTACTCGCAACTCCAAAATGAAATCCGCTCGAACGTGGTGCTTCCCTATACACCCCCATTTTGTTTTCCAAATCCGTAACGGAATATTTATCATTGATCGGACACAAGAACATATCCATAATCCTTTCCAATTTCTCTTCCTTACTTCTATGTAACCAACTCTAAGTTACTTTGGAACATCTACTAGCGCTTTCCCACAATTCACCAAAAAAATTATTATTTAATATTTTTATATTTGGGTAAAAATAACAAAAATCATTTATTTTGGAGCAATGGATAATGGGGAAACACAACTTTGGCCACAGTGTAATTTTCCAAAATTGTGTTCAAGTAATCAATGTTAACTTTTGAGGGTCTTCCATTCACCCATACATGCCCAAATCGCAAATTCGTAGTCGTATATTATTTAATTGAATTTTGGCATCGCCAATTTTGTGATTTGACAATTCCAATTTCTTGGAAGGATCTAAGTGCAAAAGGTAAAAACTTTACTTGTAACTCCAAATTGAAATTCGCTCGAATGTGGTGCTTCCCTATACACCCCCATTTTATTTTCTAAATCCGTAACGGAATATTTATCATCGATCAGGCGTAATAACATATCTGTAATCCTTTCCAATTTTTCTTCCTTACTTTTAAGACCTTTTACCTTTTATTATTTTAATTAAACGGTCTTTCCCACTACTTCGCCTTTTCAATTAACTCAATTATATAAATATAATAATAATAAAAAATTAATTTTATTATTGACATATTTTAATCATAATGTGAATTTATAAAATAAGAGTTGATTTTAAATTTAAACTAACTTGTCATTTGAGTTTGATTTGAAGCCCAGTCCATAAAACCCCAAACCTTATGATTTGTAGCCCAATTAATAAAATCTCAAACCCTAGCTGATTAATCTCTTGTTCTTCTTTCCACATTCGCCTCTAAACCACTCGACTTCTCTTCTCCTTTTTTTTTTCTTCTTTCCACCTTCGCATCCGACGCCAGCAGCTGAGCCACCCGATGTCATCAGCTGCGCCATCAGACCCTACCAGTTGCGCCACGCGATGCCACCAGCCGCACCACGCGACGCCACCAGCCGTGCCACACAACACCACCAGTTGCGCCACCTGATGCCATCAGCTGTGCCACCGGAAGCCATCAGTTGCGCCTCACAACACCACAAGCCGCGCCATATGACGATCCAACTCCTCCGCAAGCTGCGCCAGATTGACCGGTAATTAACTTTTGTTTGGCTAAGATTATAGTATTGATGGTAAATTAATGTTAAGAGTATTAATGTTAATTTTTATAGATTTGGTGTTTTAGTGTGTTTATGAAGGTAGTGTGTTTATCTTGTATTACACACTTATAAGAACCATTTTTTATCTATTTAATAGGATGTTAAGTGTGGCCCCGAGTCTACATTTTTTCCATGATTGTATACTTAACTCGAGAGCTGTTTGTATTGAGTGAGGTTGTGGCAACAGAGATAAGAGGTTTGTGATCTGTAGATACCATTGCTTCCTTGGAATTTATTTTTTTTGGGTTGCATGCTAGGTGTTGGATATTATGCTTGAGTAGAATTTCTAGCGCACAAAAAGAGGAAATACCCTCACCTTAGCACTATGATGATGGAGTGTTTTGTGCATGCCGAATTGTATTTAACGTCTGGAGTTTAAATGTGCTTTGTTGATTGAGAGTTTTGGGGTATGTAACTATATATGTATATAGTTATACGGTATATTCTAACTAGTAATATTTGAGTTTCCATGATAACACTGCTTGGCATCATCAAATCAATAGAGTTATTGACATGCTATCCATGTTAAGGTGGTTTCCGATGCATGTATTGTCTTCACCATAAACGTTATTTATACAATCCTATCATGAATTGTTGATTTGTTATAAGACCCACTCTATGTTATATTTATTTCTATGCTATCTGAAAGCATTGTATTGGTGAATACATAAAATTAAGAAGTTCCTCTTCTTGACTAAGAGTTTAACTTAGGTGACCTTTGACACTTCTTATCCGCTCGACGTTTAACATTCCTTCTTGTAGAAATTTCTAAAACTTGTGGTATTCCCTTGTAAGAAATTGAACCTTTATAGTATCCTGGTAGCTCAAACTTCATTGTTTTGTAGGACATGTTGTTTCTTCTCTGTGTAATGTGTAAATCATGGTGTATCTCAATGTAATGTTTTTAATGTTGTTGATTTAATGAAGATGGTTGGAGATAAGGAAAGTTTTTTTGTTCTAAGGCACAAGACTGACTTCAAATGTTTTGTTCCGGTGTTGTGTTTACCGTTTATGCTCATTTATTATCAATAAAGTACTTCAAATGTTTTGTTCTGGTGTTTATGCCATATGATTTGATTGCTAGTTTAAGATAAAGTTATGTTTAGTTCAATAGATAGTTATGTTTGCTTCCATAGATTATTAATTTTGTATCACACATTTTGTGGAAATATTTTTGGATGTTGCTAGATGTGGCAATATATATACACATATATATATATATATATGTTGCTAGATTTTTTTACTGTTTGTTGTGAAGTATTAGAGCAGTTGCGTGCAGCTGCGGTTAGAACCCTATTCTACTGCCTTTTATCCCACATCAAAGTAATAGAGCAGCTGCGGTCAGTGCCCAATTGCAATTCCAAATCATCTCAGGATTTGTTTGTATGCCGATACATAAGATTATTTGAACTTGTACTTCAATATATAGTGTTTGCATCTGAGAACCTTTTAAAAACAAGGACATTCAAGTAATTTCGTCTGCACCATTATGGATTATTCTTACCATTGAAGCATATACATATCATCTTTATGAAATATCCTCTTAATGTTATGCCTCAACATTGTTTAGAGTTTATCGGTGCTTTGCCATATAAGGAACACACACATCCACACTGAAGAGTACTCAATGTGGTTTCAAAATTTTCATCTGGAGTACTGAGGCCAGATTTGGGACCAAATACATATATCGCGGGTGAGTGACCTTTTTCTAGTTAAATAGAAACATGAATTACCTAGGACCATCTACTTGAGTAGCCATTTTGGCAACTCTAATTAATTTTGAATTCTATTTTGGGTCAAGTTTGATAAGTGGATGAAGGATTTGGTGAATGTGCACTGCAATCTGTGGCTACAAGCAATGCATAAGAGCGAAAATGGTGATAACAAGAGGGCAATCAATGTTGAAGAGGTAGATTTGAGTTGAACAATGAGATAGTTATGTCAGTCACGTAGATTATTACTTTTTTATCATACATTTTTTTGTTATATTTCTATATTGTAAATTTTTAGAAGTTAATATTATAAATAAATTAATGTCCTACTACATTATTAATTTTAGTTCTTTTTCCCTAGGAAGGGGATTTTTTTTGAATCCTTGAATATTTTGCCCAAAACCCTAACTAAAAAACCGGTGAAATATTTTCAGCGGCTACTTAGGCACCAGTTTTTGGGCCCTCAAAAACTGGTTCTAGGGGAAAAAATGGCGCCAGAAGGTCTGTCCTGTGTTAGTGAACAATTCCTCCATTTCTTCCGGGGTCTTCTTGAACTTCGAATCTAGATTTTATGAGCCAATTCCATCTACTACCACGCTTTGGATTTTGTGGCCTTCAACCTACTACCATCCTTGCGAATAGCCTTCAATATCTCCTATCATACTTGTGAATGACCTTCAAATATCGACTACCACCCTCACAGATGGCCTTCTACAAAAGGATAGTAAAGAGCACTCACAAGGAACATACTAATGAGATCAAAAAGGAAGATCTAGGTGCCTGTGAAAACAAATTGTCCATTAGCTTCATTTAAGTCTGCAAAACTTTAGATTTAGAAAAGAAAACCAATAATAGCCGTCTAAACCTTTTGTCGTGTAAACCTAACTGAAAATAGAAATCAAACGAACAAAGGATTACAGTAAATATTTCAAATGCATCGGCTACACATGCATAAAGAAGCGCATCACACAGATCGTGCTAAAATGAAGGTCACGAGGTATTAAAACGGCACGGGTCGTGCTATTGAAATGACGCACGTTCCGCCCAGATTAACCAATCATATGGCACGAGCTCTTTTATAAATACCTCGTACTTCTCTCTCCCTCTTCCCCAAAAACACATCAGCAAAAACTCGAACTACCCTTTTTCCTAAACCTAAAATCCACATAACTCCCTCATTTCTTAAGCAAATTCCTCTAAACTTGACTCAAAATCTTCCCATCTCATATATGGACAAAACCCACTACCAATTGCTTCCAGAAACACCAAAAGTCATCCCATATTTTGGAAAAAGGTCGTTCGGCCTTCTTCAAATTCCTCTCTCAAAATTTGAAGATTTGCTCTGTTCCGGGTGTGCTGGAATCGATTCTAGGAGGAGTTTCACACACTCCAAAAGAATAAATTCATCATATTCTATCACCTACTCTCATTAAGGCAATTGGCCGAACCTCTTTGGAAAAATTTAGAAATTTTTATTTTTTTTATTTATAGATATTGCATGTTAGGACTTATTAAGGGGCTTGAATGTGATTACATGTTTTTTGGGAGAGTTTGAGTGTGGGTAGTTGTTGATATTTTAGGATTTTAGTTGTTGATGTCTATTTGTATATTTGTTCTTGCTATCATTATGCTCGGAGATAGAGAGCTGGCTCTAGCCTTCCATTAATGGGGTTGCGCACGCTACATGTGGAGTATTAGGAGAGATAGGAGCTTCTTATAGGATGCCCATCCTAGAGACCAAGTTTGTATACGAGAGGGCCCTAAAAACTTAAGCTCTACAAACCGCTCAAGGAGCTCCTGAAGATGATTGGGTTAAAGGGCTTCATGAAGAAGTCGGTCCTCGCCTACGCTAGGTTGACATTAGAGTTCCTAGCGATAGTGAAGCTGGTGGTTAATAGGCTGGGTGAGAAGGTGGTTAGGTTCTCCCTGGGGAACGAGGCCCAGTTTTTTACTTTCAAGGAGATTTTCGAGTGCTTTGGGTGGAAGTACATTACCGATGTATGATATGTACCTTTATTCATGAATTAAAAAATGCATTTGAAACATTTATTATCATGTTCTCTTTGTTTGATTGCTAGTTATAATTAGGTTTACAAGACAAACGGTTTAGATGACCACTTTTAGTTCTCTTATCTAAATCGGAAGTTTCATAGACTTAATTTAATCTAATGGACATTTTGTATTCACAAGCACCTAGATTTTCCTTTGTGAACTTACAAATAAGGTTCGCGTGAGTATTTTGACATCATTTTATAGAAGGCTATCCAGGAGGGTGGTAGAAGATATTTGAAGTCCATTTGCAAGAATAGTGGAAGAATTGTAGGCCATTCACGAGGATTTTAGTAGACAGAAGGCGACTGACTTAAAAGCGTGGTACTAAACGGAATTGAGGTGGGAAAGGTGAAATTTAAGTATAAAAAGGTCAAGAATGGAAGACGGCATCAACCGGCTAAATTAGCCAGCCAGCACGAGACACCGACATTAGCCAACCTGGCCTAGAAATATTTGTGCTAGGGGTACATAGCACGGTCTGCGCCAGTCAACATGGGCTATGCCATAGCCCCTTTTCACGGACCGTGTCAATAAGTGCTACCCGCATCCTGAAATTCACTCCAACGGCTAAGTATAGATGCGGACCGTGCCGTTTTCACACGGTCTGCATCATTTTAAGTTCAAAATGTGAAAACCAGCCTACGGGGTGTGAAAAATGACACTGACCACTCCATTCAACTGAGAAAAAAGTCCTTCCAGACAACAGGCTGCGCAAAACGACATGGGGTACGCAAATCAAAAGTTTAAAATTGGACACCATTGGGTGACCCGTGCCAGACTGTGTGGCCTTCTCCAGCACGAGCATACATATACTATTCCAGACTGTACGGCATGTACGAGCACGTTGATGCATGTCCTGTGCAGTTTTTGACTAGCCGCATCAATTGCGGCTGCTAGGGTTTTTAGGCTTATTTTTGGCATTTTCAAGGCCCAATTCCCTACTACTATATATATGGACCTATGTCTACTAGGTTTTTAGTTTATGTTCATTTTTTAGACTTCAAGAGTAGGCTAGACAGAGAAAGGAACTCTTCCTTCTCCCTAGAATCTTTTCTCTTCCCTTTATTTTGCTTTTGCCCAATAGCATTGAATTCGATTAAATACTTGGGTTCAATGCTTAGGGAGTAGTTTATTTACTTGGGGTTTGTATATGTATTCATGAATTTTTTTTTTGTGATATTCCTTATATCTACCAATTTCTATGTGTTTGTGATTATTATGGTTTGGCTCATTCTTCATATTCTTATTAATTGCACCATTATCACACTAAGACTGACACAGACCATAGACTACTTTCATGTTTGCGCAATTATTGATATTCTCTGGGGAAGGAAACCTGGATGTACTTGGGGTAACGGTAGTTTAGAACTGTATGGGTGTGTACATGTGGGTTTCCGAGTTGACTTTACAATAGAACATACACTAGTTTCTGCCAGCAATTTTCCCGAATGGTTACAGATAGAGATGGCTATAGTAGAAAACTAGGGTTAGCGTTGAAACCCTAGAGTAATCAATAAGGTGCTTCACACCCTTTGCATTTTTTAGCCTAGGGAGAAGCAATTGTGATGTAGTGCCCGGGATGTAAAAGCATTGGGGAGATTCAGATCTGCAAAGCAGGCAAGACCATTGTTGTACTCCCCTAATTTTGAGGGCGATGCTAATGGAAGATTGCATGTGCATCCTACGTCACAGGTATGAGAAAGTGTTGACCATTGACCACACCACATGTCATAAACACTATAATAGGTCTGCAGTAGAAAACCTATAACAGGTATGAAGATGCTGGTATTTCAAGTGCTATGAAGCAGAATGATAAGCATAAGGGGACCAGCAAGAAGCCGCCCTTAAGGGGCAAATAACTCAGGAATACAAGTTCATGCTGAGCATGATCAGGTTGAATCTGAACCTGATTCATCTTGCTATTTTCTGTTGTTATTTTATTTCTGCTTTGTGTTGAGTTCAAAACTGGAGTTTTCATTGCTGGTTTTGTGTGTGCATGAGTTGATTTGAATGGAGAGTCGTTAGTTAATGGATGAATTGTGGAGGTGTGATGCTGTTATTAACAAAAGGGAAGTAAAGGCAGTGATCAGGATTCTGGGGAGATTGGATGGGTGGTATTACGTTGGTCAGAAAAAATAGAAAACTGGTCAGATAGATGGAAGAACACTATATGAGGCAGGTTCATGATTTTTTGTAGAATTTTCTGGGTGGGAAAGTGGATATTTTGCTGGGTAGGAGTAGCAACACAGAAGCTGGTTTTTTCTGATCAGTTTGGAGGCAGATTGGATGGGTGGTATTACGCTGGTAAGGAAAAATAGTAAAAAAGGTCGGATTGATCTGAAATTTTGTATGCTGGAAGAACACTATATGAGGCATGTTCATGATATTTTTAAGAATTTTCTGGGTGGTAAAAGCTGATATTTTGCTGTGTAGAAGAAGCAACACAGATTCTGGATTTTTCTGAGCAGCCTGGAGGCAGATTTTGTTTGAGCAAGGAAAAATAGGAAATATGATCAGAAAAATTTGAAATTTTTTATGTGGGTTCGTGGCTTCTGGAAGCACTTCCAGGAATGTTTTGGTAATTTTTTACCGGGAATAACTGTGACTTTATCTTTTGGGCTGCATATGTTTTCTCTTGGGCCGAGACTATTCTTGCATTATCTTGGCATCTTATTGGGCTTCAAGGAATATTGCACCTGAAAATTGGGCTGAAAGGCTTGCTCTATTTGTTTTGAATTTTTGATTACATTTAACTTAATACTCATAAATTCAAACAGGGACTAGGGGTTTTCTTGTGATCCTAGTCTTATAGTAGAGTGATTTTTAGGGCCTTATTCTTGGTTTATGCGTGTACCTTACGGCTTCGATTCCCTTACTACTAGCTTGGGGAATTGGCACGCAGAGGAGTTTATCTGTTATCTCTGGGGATTTGCCAAGTTTCGACATACCCTAGATCAGTGGACAGCTTTGTAGCGCACCTAGTTATACGCTGCTTCGCGTTGACTAAACACTGGCATGGATGGACGGGGGACAGACATCGCCCGCTGGCATTCAGAGGACATGATGGACTTTGATGAGTATCATCTTAGAAGATAACGCTTATGGAGAGTACTACTTTTGGAAGGCCTTGATGTTCGAGGTGGAAGCAGTTTTTAGTATCTTACGGTCCAGGGGGAATGTCCCCTGGGCCGTAGTAGCAGTATATTTTCATTTATTTTGGTAGATTCTCTCTGGTTTGTTTCACTTTGGATTGTTTTATAAGGGCCTCACTTTTGGAGGTTGTGAACATTATGTAGTAGGCGGCCGACCAGCTTTGGCTCCCGTCTGCAGTTCCCATTTGGGAGGCGTAATATTATTTACCTATTTCGCCTATAATAGGTCTGCAGTACTTGTATGTGATGGAATCAAGGATCGAAACAACATTGATCAAGTTATGCAAATACTCCCAAAGTGCTAGTTTACATAGTTGATTCTCTTGTTTTTTTCGTGCTAGTAGTAGTTAGCTATCCCTCCCCAAAGCCTGTTTTACCAATACTAGCTATTATCGACGTGTTATCTGAGTGACGACCCAATCACGGCGGAGTTTAGTTGACTCTTTGATACCTAACATCTCTGTGTATGACCCTAGTCTTACCACTGTCTACCAGTTGGAATGGGAGAAACAATATAAATTTCAATCTTTGACTCACTTAGCTCCCTCTCAGGTTAATTAGTGGATATCCAGTGATTCGGTTGACGACCCCGAGAGGGGGCGGGTCAAATTTTAGCGTTGTTGCTAGAGATGTTAGTTAAAAAGTCTAGTTGTTAACTTTCGTAGTGTTTAAATATTTAGTATTGTTTTGTTTTTGTTGGTTTTTGTTGGTTTTTGCTGTTGAGCCTTTGTGATGGTTATTTGTGTACTTCTAATCCTTTTGCTAGTGCTTCTTTTAGTTGGGTATTGTTTGGTTCATATTTTATTGCACATACTCATGCCATAAACTTAGGGACTTTACATTTTCCAACGAAGTATGCAGATAGTTGGAGAAGAAGGTGGATGAGAACTATAATGGGAGTTCCACACTAACCAACTTTTGTATTTGAAAAACCAGTAGAGATGGTGGAAGAAAATCACACACTTAGGGAGTTGATGGTTCCTAACTTGGAGAATCAACCCCTACGTACTATCTTCCCACCCTTGCACCCAATGTTACTTGTGATCTCAAGAGAAGTATGAATTAGTCTTTGCGAACTTTCTATAGAATGACTGGTGAAGATTCAAACAAGCACTTGTAGAAGTTTCATCTAGTTTGTACCAACATGAAGCTGCTTGAGTCTTGGAGGAGGACTACAATTTGATATAATTTCCCTTTTCACTTTGGGGTGTGGCCAAAAATTGGTTATACTACCTTCCACCCTATTTCATTACCTCTGGGATGGACATGTAACGCAAATTTCTTCAGAAATACTTTCCATCCTCAAAATCTGTGATTTTGAAGAAGGAGCTCTCCAATATATCCCTGTTTTCAAATAAATCCCTCTAAGAGTATTGGGAAGGATTCAAAAGGCTATTGGAAATCTATCCATATCATCCACTCAAGGAGGGGGATTTGGTATACTACTATTTCGAGGAATTGTGTGATGATGACCTGCCATTGGTGAACGCCGCATGTAACAGTTCGACTGCCAACAAAATTCCTAAAGATATGATGGAACTCTTCGAAGAAATGGCTAATGGAACTAGGAAATTTAGCACTAGATATCAAGTGAAAACCATGGATGAGCCGGCCCAATCTCCCAAGCTAGAGAAGTAAGTCTAAGCTCTTGCTTCTATGATAAAGGAATTCAGGAAAGAGAGACTCCAATTCAAAGTTTTTGGCATTTGTAATCTCGATCATCACACCGACGCTCATTCTTAAATGGTGGAAGACTTAGAAGAAGTGAAGGCATTGGACTTCAATAGTGGCAATACACAACAATTCGGTAGGGGGCAACAATAACAAGGGTAATAGGGTAACCAATGAGGTCAAAGGCAATACCTCTATGTGAATACCTTTAACTGGAGGTACCATGATCACTCCAAGTTCCATTGGGGAGAGGAGAATCAAGTTCAAGGGTACAATCAAGGCGAACAAGATCCACCTCAACCCTATCCAAGGGGTGAGAGACCTTTGAACAACAACGCCTCACTCTACAAGTAGGATCTAGAAGAAATATTGGAAGCTATTTCTCAATTGGCTAAGAAACAAGATATTTTTGTAGAGTGCACAAGGCATGAGATTAAAGATCTCGGGACTAGGGCTTTTTCAAGCATAAAAAATATTGAAATCCAAGTTGTGCAACTTGCCACCCTCGGTGAGCTAACTTGAGGCCAAAGAGTCCGGCAACCTTCCTTCCCAACCGGAGATCAATCCTAGAAATGTGAGCGCTTTGAAGCTAAGAATCAGGAAGTAACTATGTTAGGCCGAGAAGAAAATCTTGCGAGAAGACGACTTGGTTATGGAAATCAACAAGACCAACTTGGAAGAGTGTGAAATGGTTGTAGAGGAAGATCAATGATCTTTCTACTCTCGAGGTGAGGGTAATACCTCCACCACCTTTTCCTAATGCACTTAGAGGAAGACTAAAGGTGAAAACCACTTATGAGCACATTCAGAAGATCTTCGAGAAGGTTGAGGTTAGTGTTCCACTTTTGGACTTGATTGAGAAAGTTCCTTTATATGCTAAATTCTTGAAAGTTTCAGGCACTAAGAAGAGGAACAACCCACTTAGGAAGTTAGAAAAATTGAAAATAGGATGAGTGGCTACTCTTAATCATAGGAACTAGCCTAAGAAATGTGATGACCCCGATATGGATCAATTCCTATCTTCTTAGGTGAAAAATGCTATGATTGATTTAGAAGCATGTATTAATTCTATCCCTTTTTGCGTTTATGAGAATCTAGACATAGGTGAACTTAAGCAAACTATGGTAATTATCCAATTAGCCAATCACTCCCAAGCTAGTCCCCGAGGCTTAGTCAAGGATGCAATGGTTAGGGTAGGCAATTTAGTGTTTTTTGCAGATTTCTTTGTCCTTGACGTTACGCATGATGGTGGTGCACCTTTAATATTATTGGGGAAACCTTTTTTAAAATGTCAAGGACTAAGACAGACGTTCATTTGGGAACACTAACCCTTGAGGATGACATTGATAAAGTGGGGTTTGATATTTATAAATCTAAGCATGGTTCACCTAATCCCTTTTTTGTGTGCAAGGGTATAATTTTGTGTGATGAACTTGCTCAATGGGAAAGCTTTTGTATGATTGATAAAGATAATTGCCTTGATAAAAATCTTGATGTGATGAGGTACTAACCAATATAGAGATCTTACATGCTCTATCTTTCTTGAATGAACCTTGTAATGATACACTTCTTGATGAGGATGTCTCTTCTAATGTGATTAATGATACTTTTCTTCTGATATTTAATACTAACATGCAGCCGGTGAGGAAGTGGGTTAAGGAATTAACAACTCCTAAGCCCCTTCCTACTCCCAAAATCAACAAAAATGTATCTACAATTGAGAAAAATGGACATGTTTGGTATGTTTCTCCCAAGGTGAATGGCAAACCAATGGTAATGTGGAGAACCATCCACAGGGACGTGGTTGTTGGTGGTGTCAAAGGATGGTGATTCCGGGGACCCATCAAACCATTTTTCCTAGTTTTAAAAAATGCATGAAATAATAAGTCATGAGAACAACAATAAAAACACGGTGTTTTCTATTTTACATTAATGGTTTAAAAAAAATATTGTTTCCCTTGTGAATTTTCGGGAATGTATTTTATTTTTGGTTGTGTTTTAGGGATTATTAGTCATTAAATTTTTTTTGGAACATTGCTACTCTCGGTTTGAATGTTTTTATATGCAGGGATTTTATGAAAAAAGTTGGAAGGGAAAAATGCAAGTAAGCTTTGTGCTAGAGCAAGCTGGCACGAACGTGTGATGATATGGCCTATTTTAGGCCGCATCAATACAAAGCCGAGAAGGTGACACGAGGCTGATGGTATGCACCATAGCATGGAGGGAAACGAGCCAGCATGAGCTGTCACATGCTAGTACTAGACATTCACACGCCGGCACGGGGCTTCACGTGTTAGCACTGGGCGGCCTTGAGATTCATGTATCTACCCAACCAGCCCAATCAAAAATCACCTAAACCCCTATAATACCCCCTTGTACCAGCCTTGTTTATCACATCCATATTCTTCTTCCTCCTCAAACTCGAATTCCGCAATCATCTCCTTCAATAAACTAAATTTTTTCCATAGCTTCATCAATTCTCATCTAATTTACCTCCATTTTGTACCAATTTTTTTTCCAAGCCCAACAAAATTCATTGATTACTTTCCCCAGAAACATCACGGTTTTGTCCAGAAAATAAAAAGACCAGTTTGGCCATCACTTGGGTTTTCTCCTGAAAACTCATTTTTGGTCTGTTCTGGGTGTTGAAGATTGCTTCAAATTGATATAGGAGGATTCCCGCACACTTCTCACATAAATATTTTGTCCAAATCATCACTTGAGGTACTTGGCCGGGTTTAGTTCCTTGGAAAATTGGGATTTTTGAATTTCTTGTGAAATCCCTGGATATTTGCATGCTTGAGATATTTTTAAATTTGGGGTTATTAGCATGATTTTTGGATTATCGTGGAAGAGATATTTTGAGTTAGGGTACTTGTCAGAGAGTTGTTATCCTAGTTTTATTGTTGGTGTTGTTTGTGTGCTATATTATCTATCATGCTTCGTAGCCATAGAGGGGAATCTAGTGTACCTTTCATGGGGCTGACTACACTCTGAATGGAGCATCAAGAGTGGTGGGACTATTTTTTTGAATGCCCCATCCAAGAGACAAAGGTTTTAGATGTGAGGATCCTTAAAGAACTCAAACTCTACAAACCAGTCCAGGTGTTCTTGCGGGGTATTGAGCTAAAGAAGTTTAATAATGTGGCAGCCTCCACTTACGCTAGATACACCCTGGAAATACTATCAACTATCTCAAAGGACACAAACAGGCAGAGAGGGAAGATAGTGAGATTCCATCTTAGGGATGTGGCCTGCTGACTCATCCAGAGCTGGCTCAGGATTTCAGGTGGAAATTCTACAGCCATGTGTGGTTGTAAAAGGAGCCTTATGAAGGTTTTTATGTGTGCACATTCTCTCCATCCATCACCCCGAAGGCCGCGGGGGGTGAAAGAGCAAGAATACCAACATAGTGCATCCAGGGCTGAGATATGTGGTGAGAATTCTAAGTGTGGTGGTTGTTTTCCATGGGGAGGTAATGACCTATACTGATAGAGACTCCAGGATATTGTGGTCTATCAACAATGGGAGAGCTTGTCTTGATCTGGTAGAAGATTTTATTGGCCACTACATCAACCCCTCCTCGCACCAGTGATATCACTCCTAGTCGAGCATTTTCACCTTCTCGTAAGGGGTGAGATATGGAAGAACCCAAATATTGGCTACACACTTACTCCCAAAATCATTAAAGAGGTGAAGATGATCCAGATAGAGGATGACTTTGTCCATTAGCTGTACAATGGCCAGACATTCATGAGACTTCCCTGAGAGGAAAGGACCGCACTGCCAACACCTTTTTGCTCCAGGATCTTATTATAAAGCCTGATGAAGACTCTCGAGGGGTATTCGGTGCTCCTTATGAGCAGCAGGAGGAGAATGGAAAGATTCTGAAGCAGCCTGCATAGTCCTTCCCTATGGACCACCAGTTTGCTCAACCGCCACCAGATTTTCAGCAGTTTTTGCCACCCTCCAATTTTCCCCAGTTTGTGCAGCCACTAATATTTTAGAAGCCTTTAATACCACAGCCCCAATTTGAGCAAGTATTTGGAGCACCACCACCGTTCCAGGGATTGATTCACATTCAAGAGGAATCTTACCATTCTACTAGCATAGTGGTGATGATTCTGGCAGGCATCGTGTATGATCCCTCTACAATGATTTCACAGAGTCCAACAGGCACAGTAGCCGTAGGCCCCCTCTCACTTATGAGCCACACCGTTGTAGTGCATCTATTCCTTTTCAACACGGGACTCATTTGTGGCAGCATCCTCAGTTCATCCCATTCTCGGAGCATGATTCTCAGGAGTTCCACTCAGCATCTTTATATCGTATGTGGACTCAGCCACATATACAGGATTCAGAGTGGATGCATTCGTAGGGGGACGTCATCTTCATAGTTGGTCAAGATGTACATCAGCTTGGTGCTCAGCTTAACTACCATGAGTAGGACACTACCCAGATGTTTGATAGAGTTAATGATCACCTTCACGACCTTAGGGCATACCTGGAGACACTGGAGGATGAAATGACAGAGATTATTAATCATCTGAGGACATCTGGAAATGGAGATGGTTACTTCCACCAGGATTCTCATGGGCTGGGGCAATGAGCCAGACGTTGCAGATGGCACTGAGTTTTTTTTTGTTTTTCCAACCTTTTTTTCACCATGCTTACATGCATTAGGGATAATGCATGAACTAAGAGTGGGGGAGGGGTTGGAACTCCTTCATAGTGGCATCTCTTATGCTTATTTATTTTAGCCTATGATTTGGATGATGAATGTTTTCATGAAAGCCTATCCTTTGTTTTTGTTTCTTTCCCTCATTTGGATTTTTTTAGGTGTGAGAGCACCTCTTTGTAGTTATTTTTTGGGATTTTTGGGGAAGAACTTTTTGGTGGTGTACTTTTTTGTTTTTCATTACATTCATGTAGTATGAAACCCAACTTTAGGGTATTTTATCATACAAAAAATTTGAAAATATATATATACCCACCTAAGTTGGAAACCCAAAAATGAAACTTAGGCAAAAATGGGAAGAATGCCCGGATAGAACGAAAGACATAGGCAAAAATGAGAGGCTAAGTCCCGCTAGGTTGGAAAACCTAGGCAAAATGAGTGGCCATATGGAAAAAGTTGAGAAGTGAGCTCAACATGTGTCAATGCTCGAATGAAAACCCGAAGGTGCTCCTGGGGAAAATGAGAGAAATCAGAAACTAAAATTTAACATCTTTTGGCCATCTTTGGTGATTTCTTTGTCAACATATGTTGGATCGTCTTCGGAGGATTCTTCGGCGGAGTAAGAAATTTTAGCACTTATTATTTTACTTTGACTTTTTCTTCAATGGATTGTTGGTGGATAGGTTACTTTAGAATCTTCGAGGAGAGTGAGAGTTGTGAGATTCTCATAATATTTTGGGGGAACTAAGGTAGCTTTGGAATAATTTGAATGTATTAGTTAACTCATATTTGATGCTACATTCCTTTTGGATATTTTCTCATTTTTATTTACTCGAGAAAGAATAAAGGCTTAAGTGTGGGGGGATTACTGTGCACCTTTATGCATGCTTTAACGAATGCATCTGAAACATTTATTATAATGATTTGTTTGGTTCATTGCTAGTTTTAGTTAGGTTTACATGAAAAATAGTTTAGATGACCATTACTAGTTTTCTTATATAAATCCCAAGTTTTGTAGACTTAATTGAATCTAATGGACACTTTGTATTCACGAGCACCTATATTTTTCTTTATGAACTTACAATTAAGTGGCTCGTGAGTATTTTGACATAATTTTGTAAGAGGTCATCCACGAGGGTGATAGAAGATATTTGAAGTCCATCCGCAAGAATGGTAGGAGATATTGAAGGCCATTCGCGAGGATTGTAGTAGATAGAAGGCCACAGACTTAAAAGCATGGTAGTAGATGGAATTGAGCTGGAAGAGGTGGAATTGAAGTTCAAAAAGGTCAAGAACGAAAGACGGCATCAGCTAGCCGAATCAGCCGACCAGCTAGCTTGAGGCACTGACACGTGTTAACCCAGCCTATCACGGTTTGTTCCAGCCAACACAGTTCATTCCATAGCCCCTTGGTACAGACCGTGTCGATCAGTGCTGTTCATGTTCCTAAATTCACTCCAACAGCCAAGTATGGATGCTAACCACGCCGTTTTACACAGCCCACGTTGTTTCAAGTTCCAAATGTGAGGATTAGCCCAGGGGTGTGAAAAATAACAAGGCCAGCATCCATCAACAAAGTAAAAAGTCATTCCAACCAACGGCCTGCACTAAACAACACTGGACACGCAAATAAGAAGTTCAAAATGGGAAAACAGCCGACGGCCCATTCCAGGCCACCCGACTCACGACAACACGAGCCTAAACGGATTGTGCCAGACCGTGCGGCCCATGCCAGCACAAGGCTGCATGCCCCTTGCCATTTTTAACTGGCCGCATCAATTGCGGCTTCTAGGTTTTTAGGCCTATTATGTGATTTTTTGAAGGCCCTATTATCTACTACTATATATGTGGACCTATGTCTACTAGGGTTTAAGTTTATATTTATTTTTTAAACTTCAAGAGTAGACTAGAGAGAGAAAGAAACTCCTCCTTCTCTTTAGAATCTTTTCTCTTCTTCTCTTTATTTTCTTTTTGCCTAAAGTAAATGAATCCAATGAAATACTTGGGTTCAATGCTTATGGAGTCTTTTATATACTTGGGGTTTGTATTCATGAATTAAAGTTTTTTTTGGGAGATTCCGTAGATCTACATATTTCTATGTGTTTGTGCCTTATTATGCTGGCTTATTCTTCATGTTCTTATTAAGTGCATGATTGTCACACTAACACTGGCACACACCATAGTCTACTTTCATGTTGGCGCAATTATTTATATCCCTCGAGGTAGAAACCTATATGTGCTTGGGGAAACTATAGTCCGGAACCGTATAGGTGTGTGCATGTGGGTTGCCAAGTCAATGTTATGATTGACCATACACTACTCTTAGCCAAAAAAATTATCCTAAAGGGCTACGGATAGAGATAGTTATCGTAGCAAACTAAGGTTAGCATTGCAAACCTAGAGTCATTGATAAGGTGTTTTGCCCCCTTTTCCTTTTTATACCTAGGGAGAAGCATTCATGGTGTAGTGTCGGGGACTTAATAGCATAGGGGAGATTCAGATGCGCAGAGTTGACAGGGCCATTGTTGGACTCCCTAATTTTGGAGGCGGTGTCGACGGAATATTACTTGTGCATCCTACGTGACAGGTAAGGGGAAGTGCTGACCATCAACCATACCACATTTTATAAACACAAGAATAGGTTTGTAGTTCTTGTATGTGATGGAATCAATAATCGAAACAACATTGATCATGTTACGCAAATACTCCCCAAGTGCTAGTTTAAATAGTTGCTTCTCCTATTATTTGCATGTTTGTAGCTGTTAGCAGGGGGGGGGGGGGGGGGGGGGGG
>JAUOBV010309487.1:0-11042 GCA_032360425.1 Rubia occidens | reverse complement strand
AGTGTCCACATCATCAAGAATGACAATTTTCATTTCCTCTCCAAGATCAACTTAAGGTTTTGCTTGCCCGAGTAAGCCATTATCCGAGATGGTGCTTACCATTTTTTATTGTTCAGCATTTCTTTGGCTCTTATTGCAATGACCATACATTGCCTAGCTGTTTGCTTATTTCCTCGTATCGTTTTAATTCCTGCTGGAGTTGGAAATTTCATCACCAAGTGATGTGGGGACCATATCACTTTCGTTGTGTTCATCCAGGACCTAGCAATGATGACGTTGAATGGGCTTTGTTCATCCATAACAACAAAGCCACACATGATGGTGAATGTATGTTACCCAAAGGTGTCTCCGCTCGTCCGATAAAGCCTACGAGAGAGGATGTAGACTTCTTCAAATCAGTTTGATTTAATCCCAATTTATCAAAGCAATCAATGAATAGAATTAGACTGTGCTCCCATCATCCATGAATACCATGTGAACTATGGAATTTCCAATCTTAGCGATAATAACCATCAAGTTATTAAGAGGTGAAGCGTTGGTAACTGCATCTTTTTTGCTAAACGTTATTGTTTCATCACAACGAAGTCTTTTATTAGTAGGTTCTTGTGGTGAGAAGTATCTAGCCTTAGCTTTCCAGGTGTTGTTAGAAATAGCTTCGGTTGATCCATGGATTGATAGAATTACTTTCTCCGGGGCATCGTTCACCAAGTTCTCTTCATAATCTACCGTCGCTATCATTTTCTTATTCTTGCTCTGCGGATTCACCGTGCCTTGGTATTTTTCCATGGAGTTTCCCACTTTATTGGTTTCGCTGTAACGGTATCCTCCACCCTTTTTTTTGCATTGGCTCAAATAACCATTTCGCACATTCTCCTCTATTTTCCTTTTCAAGTATCTACAATATCGATGTCGTGTCCATGGTCCTTATGAAAGGCACACTAGTATTCCCTAGACCTCTTTTTTAGTGGTGCTATCATTGGCATAGGTTCGCGAAACAACTCCCTATTTGCCTTCCAAATTTCTTTTCTCAACTTTGTCAAAGGAGTTTATGGAAATGGTGTCATTTACGTCTCCAATTCTTTTCCTTTGAAATGGATACTTCATTTTCCCTTTTAACAAAACATCTATGTGGATCTTTCATTATCCTTTTTTCACCTCGCTCGCGCTCCATCTTGTGGTTGTTTGCTTCTTCAGTCCGTACATGCTTTTAAATCATTTTTTGCAGTTCTCTTGGGTTCTCAGGCATGTTCTTTGTGAGTTTCTTGTAAAAATATCATGATCGCATGCCTCCTGTGAATGCGACTAACAATGATTGGAACGATAGATCTCGAACTTGTAAACTTTTGGTAATGAACCTATTGTGGTGATCTGTGAGAATTTCATCACTTTGCTGGGCTATGTTGTTTAGGTCTGCTATCGTTTTGTTAAATTTTTGCTTCTGATAGAAACGCCCTAAAAACAAGTCTGATAAATGTGCCCAAGACCGAATGCTTCTACTTGGTAGGTCGTCATACCATGTAATCATTGTTCCTGATAAGAAAATAGGGAAAGCTTTGCATACTAGTTCAATTTCTGCATCGCGAAATTGCATACTGTTGCGATAGGAATGTAAGAATTCGTTAGGGTCTGTTGTCCCATCATATATTTTCACATGCAACGTTATTTTGAAAGCTTTTGGCATTTTGAAATCACGAAGATGCGGTGCTAACAGTGACCAGTCTGTATCATCCTCTGCCACTATATCCCTTAACTCTTCTCCGTACATAAAGCTCTCATGCCTTTGACTTACTTTTTTGTTTCTTTTTGGGGATTTTGGCTTGATAGTGGCTAGGAACTGGTTATACAGATGCTCCCTATTTACTTCTAACAAAGCTATGAAAGCTCTCCTCTTCTTTTCTTGATTTGCATTAGGAGATTCAGCTTCTTATTCATCATCATCTGTATCTTCTTTGCTTTGCTCCCGTTCTTTACTAGGATGCATATTCTTGTTATGCCTAGTTATTTATTCTCGTGGATGATGATTCTAGCTTCTCTCGCTTTTGGTGAAAACCATGGTTATCCTGAAGGGAATACAAGACTTCAAAAAAGATTTTTTCCCTTCCCCACAGTCGGTTCCAATGATGTGGTATACCTAGTTAGGTTAGATGATTGATATTCACCTTATGATTTGCGTGAACCTGCAAGAAATGTCCCCGGAAACACTTCCGTCTTCCTTGATTCGTGGCTGAGTTCTTTTGGACATAACTCTGTCTTTCTCGGTTCGTGGCTGAATCTTCTTGAACATGACTCCGCTTTTATCAGTTCATGGCTGAGGCTTGGGCTAGGCCTAAAGGCCAATAGCTTCTAACTCATGGGATATGTATACACCATATTACATATTCAAATATTTATTTCATTTTACATTTTCATTTTGGCTTGAATTCCCCACCGGCAACCGCCATCGTCTGTCGAATTTTTGCCAATCTCAGTTGATCTTCTCTGTCCGCAGGATTTCTGCCACCTCCGTCGACGTTCTCCATTTTCCATCCACCTCCACCTCGTATTCCCCATCGCAAAACCACCAGATTCGAACGACGGTTATTCTTCACTGAAGTTGAGCTCCTATGCGGCCCCGAATTTGAGCTCCTACGCGGCGCATGAGTTAAGATCCTACATGGCGCCAGAGTTGAGCCTGCGGTAGCGTTGACTTTGCGAAGTGCGTCCTAGCTCACAGAATTTTTTTACTTCAACTCCAATGAGCTTGTCGCGCTCTGCTGTGTCGTGCCCTAACTTGCCGGTGCACCTCTTTATGACGATTCTCTAGCATCATTTTATTCCTTGCTAAACCCTAGGCCTCCAAGCCTCTGCCGCTCCGACAATGATAATTTCAACGGGGAGGGTGAGGAGGTACTGTAGAAATTAAATAAAGAAGTTGACGTCAGAGGTGCTTCCATCAGGTGCTTGTAATCCACACACACCTTTGGAGAAGACGAAAAATGTGCATACACATGCGAGGATTACTTATGTTTAGCCACATTTCAATGCTTAGCTCATGTGCATGCAGTGTAAGTTCTACACTTTCTTCTCTTTTTTTTTTTGAAAAAATGGATATTTGATTTGATTTGATGTTTTATTATTTCTTTTATTGATGTTTTATGATTTTGCTGTTGATAATTTGTTACTTGTAGTTGTTTGTGATTTTTAGTTTGACAATTTAACCTTTTGTTGATGTTTTATGATTTTCTGTTTTGTTCATTTTAGTTAATGTTTATGATTTTCAGTGACATTTTGAAATTTTTTTTTATAAAATTTGACAATTTAATCTTTGTCGATTTTTTATGAATTTAAGTTGATATTTTGTTAATTTTAGTTGATATTTAAGATTTTCACTTTGACATTTTGAAATTGATATTTACTTTTACGATTTAATCTTTGCCGATGTTTTATAACTTTCAGTTGAGCTTTTGTTAATTTTAGTTGATGTTTATGATTTTCACTTTGACGCTTTGAAGTTGATATTTAATTTGACAATTTAACATTTTTCTTGATATTTTGTGATTCTTAGTTTTATGTTTTTCCAGTTGTAGTTGATATATATGATTTTTAGTCGTAGTTGATGTATATGATTTTTCTAGTCGTAGTTGATGTATATCATTTTTAGTTTAACATTTTGAAATTATATTTAATTTTACAATTTAACCATTCTTGATGTTTTGTGATTTTCAGTTGATGTTTTTCTAGTTGAAGTTGCTGTTTATGATTTTCAGCTTGAGGATTATGTTGATGTTTTTAAAAAATTTAAATATTTATTTGATTTCTTAAAATATTCTTATGTTGCGATAGTAGTTGATGTTTCATAATTTTCAGTTGATGTTTTGTTAGTTTTAATTGATGTTATAGATTTCCAGTTTGACGATCATAATTATTTCTTGCAATTTTTAAAATTATTTTTAGAATTATGTTTTTTCTAGATTATAGATGGACGAAAATGAAGAAAATATGTTGGATAGGTTCATGAAAATTATTGAATTGCATAAATGTAACTACCTAAAAGTTTAGCTGGTCCAAAAAGTCGAAACATCGAATTTGCATAAATAGATTTTTATTGGGGGTGAGTACTCAATTTTACTAAGAAGTAAGAAATGTAGATGTTGCGGGCGAGTGGATTTGGTACTACAAAGTGACGCGCCTCCGTCACACGGCGGCTGTCAAACTCATGATTTCGTGTTCTGGTTTTGGTTTCATATTTCACTCCAAGCTTGCCCATTTATTTGCACGTGTTGTCGATACTAAATTTGTTAGCTCATCCAATGGACTCATCATACTCCCCCTCCGCCCCACCCATACCCGACCCGAACGAGCCCCAATTGGCCCACCCGTATCGCCCACCGAACCCTCAACCCTACAATTATCATCACTCCTCCCACCACCAGTATCCGCCGAGTTCCAGTAACCGGCCTTCATATGGGTACGCCTATCCTCCTCCTCCGCAGCAGCAGTACCACGCTTCTTTTCCTCCGGGTACTGACCCGGAAGTCATTCGCGGGTTCCAGATGGTGGATAGAGACAGGAGCGGGTTCATCGAAGAAGCGGAGCTCCAACAAGCCCTCTCTTCGGGTTACCAGCGGTTTAGCATGCGGACTATCTGGTTACTTATCTTTCTCTTCCGGACTCCCTCTCAGCCTGCCCTCAGAGTCGGTAAGGATTCGTTCCCACCACTTGGACCATGTTTTCAATCTTTTCCCCCCTATTATTTGTGGAATCTAAACCTTGCAAGTAGGTAATCAATTCCTGTTGTAAAACTAGGAGATGGTTATATTCCGACCTTGTCATTGATGTTGCTTATCTCAAACTATAGGGCCAATGGAGTTTGCCGCTCTATGGAGCTGTCTGAAGCAGTGGCGGGTTTGTACATTTTTAACTCTTCTATATTTTCCTTTTCAAGATCATCGTATCTCTATTGTTATTTTTTCCACAAGTATTGCAAGTGCTTTTACTGTCTCTTAGGGTGGTCGGAAGTTGAATTAGCACTGTAGTGTGGTCGGAAGTTGAATTAGCATTGTAGTGTGCTAGCATTGTAGTGTACAAAGAGAAGTTTGTATTTGGTGATTGAAATTCGTGCATCATAAACCTTTTAGAGGATATTCTCTAGTGTCAACAAGTACTTTAGGATGTTTTAAGCTTGGTAGTGAAGAGTGGGGATGATTTTTTTATTTTATTTTTTATATACCAAAGAAGTACTCCCTCCATCCCATTTAAAATGGGGGAGTTGCTTTTCACTCAATATTTTAGGCAAGCTGATTTGGGAGGAGGATATACTTGTGGAAAAGCAGGGCCCAATCTGAAAGCTTTTTACTTAACCCGGACATTGTGGGAATTTAACAACTCATTTCTTTGCTATTGTGGGTAATAGTCAAACTATGCTAATTCTGTCGGGACGAACGAAAATAGAAATTATGTCATTTCTGTTGGGGCGGGGAGTATTTCAAACCACCCTCCACCTGCAGCAACCTTTGTGCATCTTTTTGAATTTTCCTAGGAAGTCTTAGGTTCATATCCTAGAAAACCCAGGAATATAGCATTTCCTTTCTTTTGGGGCAAAAGAGAGAGTAAACTTATTTGAAGTGGAGGTTATTCTGCCCTTATAAATTTAGTATCTTAAGACTGAAAATTAAACGTGGTATACTGACTTTTTTGTACTTTCTTCTGGTTCCGCAGATTGCTTGGTGGGTTTGAGAAACTTATTGTCTACTTTCTATATTATTATGCGGAGTTCGTTCATCATGTCCATTTTACTATTACATATTTGCATCAGGCCTTTTGTAACAATTCTGTTACTTTTCCTATTTCATCTTGTTCCATGGGCCATATCTGAAAGATTTGACAGAGATCAAAATGGGAGAATTGATGCAATTAATCATGCCCATTTTACAATAATATATTTGCATCCGGCCTTTTGTAATAATTCTGTTAATTTGCCAATTTCATAGGCCATATTTGAAAGATTTGACAGAGATCAAAGTGGGAGAATTGATGCAACAGAACTAAAAGATGCTCTCCACAGTATTGGCTATGCAGTACCCCATTCTGTTTTCGGAGTGCTTGTGTCCAGATATGATGAAGGAAATGGCAGGAAGGTTGAACTCAACTTTGACAGTTTCGTTGAGTAAGAATTCTTTGATTAAAGTCTTGACTGTTTCCTTGCTTTTGTTTTCCTGTGAAATTTGAACGCACCATCTGTCTGCCACCTAACTCGCCCCTTTCGTCTTCTATGCAGATGTGGTATGATTGTGAAGGTATGAGAAATTTTTTCAAAGTTGTATGATACAAAATGGATCCTTTGATCTCGAGACTACATTTACTATTTGTAGCAGATAAATTTTAGACTGCAAACACACTCACCTGTCTAATTCCTGCATATCATGATATACTCAGGGTTTAACAGAAAAATTCAAGGAGAAGGATCCTAGTTATACCGGTTCTGCTACATTGTGTTATGATACATTTATGACCATGATCATACCTTTTCTTGTATCATACTGGGGACCTTTGTAAAATTCTGCTTGAACTCTTTATCTGAAATCCTGTATAAAATTGAGTTGTGCGTACTTGAGAAAAAAATTATTTGTACATTAGGTAGAGGAGTGTGCAAACTTTGAGGAGACTTGGATGGATAACTATATTGTGTACGCCTCTGTGTATGCCCCATTTCAGCCTTAACAATGAGCTAATTGATACCAAGTGTTCATTTTTTGCGATGAAGATATTGGCACATTTGCATGCTTAAAGTAAAGGATATATACTTGTGATTGGTATAATATGTCCCCTATTCGTCAATTTTTGAATACACAGTGTGAGCTTGGTGACTGATTTTAATTTGAACGAAATGTGTCACCACAATTTTTGAAGCATTGATTCTAATTACCGCTCAGTTCCAGGTCAATTTTTCTTCTCTCAAATTTCATAGAATCTTTTTCGCGATTATCAAAAGAATGTTTGACCGTTAATATGTTTAACTACATATATTGACAATATATAAAAAGTTGATATTTAGAAACTACTTGTTACGGAGAATTTAACAGTATCATGATGAGACGAGAAATGCATGTTTTCTTAGAGCATTGAGCACCTCTTTTTCTATGCTTTTGTTGGTGGATAATTAGGTTTATAGGTGTTTTGCATGATAGATAGTTAAAATCATCTTGTTTGGTTTTCTAATGTTAACTTCTCTATTTTGTAAAGTATTTGTAACTTAATGGGATTTTTCCTCCATGGGTGGTCTATATGTATTTTTGTGAGTCTAGATGGAAGATCTTCATTGGAAAAGGCTATTCACAAAGTTGGTAGTAGATAGAAGGTCAATCGCGAGATTGATAAAAGAATGAAGACCATTGAACCTAATGGTAGTAGATTGAAGGAAGTGGAAGAAGAAAGAAGACAAAAGGAGCAAAATTCCAAGGCCAATCAGAAGTGTTCATCGGGCACGGACTGTGCCATAGTACACGGTCACGACCACAAGAACTGCCTAGAAAGATGAAGGTACAATGAATGGATCATGTAAACATGCACGATCAGTGCCAGATCATAAAGGTTTGAAGACGTCCTAGAAGATGGAACCTGCAATTTTGCTCGACAAGTGCTGCTCAAAAGGTGGAAAGCAAGGACTAGAGAATGGGTCTTGCAATCATGCATGACCTGTTCCCAAAGTCACTGGCATGGTCTGTGCCTGCCAAACAACACAATCCATGCTGCCCTGTTAACTAGGGTTTTGACCAGCGGATTTTTAGCTTTCTCTCTCTTCTCAATATATAAAGCGGTCCTTATCCATTAGTTTCAAAGGGGAGGTGGATCTGAATAGTTCTCAAACACTTTCTCTTTCTCTCTCTCTCTCTCTCTCTCTATTCATTCATATCATCTCATTCATGGAATTTAAATCCGTTAATGCCACGAGTTTTATTCTTGGAGCTTGAATTAATACTTGGGTGCATTTGTAAATGCATATTGATTCTTGACACATGAACTTCCTGTTTCATCTATCGTATGCATTTTTGCTTGGTATATGATTTTTTATGATTATGGTTGCATTATTGGGTTGAACCACCTACATCCTTAATTTGTTGGTATCATTATCCACTTCAAGTTACTTGAGGTCATGCCGTTTCTTTTTGCAGTATTCTAGTGGTAATGGAAAGTTTACGAACACAACACCATGATTCTTAATAAATGATGTGCACCTTTATGCTTGCGTTAGTAGATGCATTTAACACATTTATTATCATCTTTTGTTTAGTTGATTGCTAGTTTTAGTTAGGTTTACACGACAAAGGATTTAGACGGTCATTATTGGTTTTCTTGTCTAAATCCCAAGTTTTGTAGACTTAATTGAAGATAATGGATACTTTGTATTCACGGGCACCTAGATCTTCTTCTTTGATCTCAAGTAGGTTGCTTGTGAGTACTTTTTCATTATCTTTTGCAGAAGGCCATCCGCGAGAGTGGTAGTAGATATTTGAAAGCTATTCGGAAGTAAGATATCGAAAGATATTTGCAAGGAAGGTAGTATATTAAGGCTATAGACTCCAAAGCACGGTAGTAGATGGAATCAGGATGGAATTGGGACCAAGAAAGGCTAATTCGAAGTTCAGGAAGACCAAGGAAGAAATGAAGGGATAGTTGTTCGAGGTTGCACAGTTCTTGGAAAAATTCGAGAAGAATCGGCCATTTATAATGGTACCATTCTATTTTTCTATTCAAGCGCTATAAAATAGACTACAAGAACTTCCAAATCGGATCAACAGTTCACCCGTAGCGGACCAAAGAAGTCAGCCGACCGAACTAGCCATGGCTGACACAGATTGCACAAGGCTGGAAAGAGGTCAAACCTAGCACAGTCCGTACCAACAGTCACGGCCTGTGAAGTATTAGCACGACCTAATCCTTCCAACACGGGCCATGTCAATTTCTAGCACGGACAATTCGTTTCAGCTGGCCGTGCACTCCAACTCAACCTTTCACTCTAAAAATTGGCTAAGTATAGGAGCGGGACATTCCGTTTTACACGGTCTGCATCGTTTCAAGTCACAAATGTCAAGACCAGCCCACGAGGTGTGAAAAATGATGTGGGGCTCACCGAGGTATCAAAATAAAGTTTTAGCCAACGGGATCGCGCCAAATGATGTGGGACACAAATTAGAATGAGCAAAAATGGAAAGCCAACTGATGGCCGTGCCGGCTGACATAGGTTGTGCATGTATGAGGGGAATGACTTGTGTCAAATATTAAATCCCACGCTGACACGACGGAATGGCCCGTACCAAGGCCAGAGTGCCGCGCCGGCACGAGGCCCCCTCGACGGGCACGGGCCGTGTCATGAGCCACATCCCGCGCCAATTGCAGCTGCTAGGATTTTTGGCCATTTTCGGGTCTAATTTTAAATCCAATTCCCTACTACTATACATATGGACCTACATTGTTAATTCTCGTGATCAATTGCATGTTAGTAGTTGTTAGTACAACCCCCCAATGACTATTTTGACGAACTGTTTATTCCTAACACGTGGTTGGATTGACGACCGGACCACGGTTGTGTTTAGTTGTTTATTAGATCCCTAACATCTCTGTGGATGACCCCGGTACTTGCGACTATCTACCATTCTTGGTAGTATAGTTGTAGGAATGGGAGCAACATAAAAATTCTATCTATGATCACATCCTCCTCTCAGTTTAGTTGATCTCCCATGATTTATTAGCGACGACGGGAGGGGGCGGGTCAATAAAACTAGAGATCAAACACTTATATGGAATTTATTTCTTGTTAGACCTAACACGTTTGTTCATGTAGGAGAATATAGTGAACATAGATTGAACAGTTCTTTTTCATGATGTAATAGAAGATCATAAGGATTTTTTTTATCATGGTTCACATGCATTCCCCTTGATGGAAGTATATTCATACACACCCACTCGAAAATAAACCATTGTTACATGCTTGATGTGTGTCGAACCGCAATCGTGATAGCCAAACTTTGATTCGTGACACTACTCCTACAAAACAAACTTCCCGGGAGCGGTGAGGGAGATACTATAATGGTAAATTCAAATTGAATGGGTTTAATCAGAATACAGAGAATTGAATAAATCAAACAAAGTAATACATTAGTATTTATAGGTGTTGATCTAAGAGATCATTTGATCACGATAGGTTAAGTATTTACATAACTTGTAGGAATAGTTGTCTTACAATTATAACATTACCATATATTCATTGTATGATAATGGTACCTTACCTCACTCTCCTCATTTAGCTATGCCTCACACTCTTCTTTTTCTTACCGCTTTCTCTGGGAAGTCCCCAGATTTATATAAAAATTCTAGTAACATTCTTGATGGAAAAATAGAGTACGTACTGGGAGGGCATCATCGTGTCTCTCAAAAATAGTATTTATAGGACCTAATTGCGGCTAACTACTAGAAAGCAGATAGTGGTAAGTTGGGATCATCCACAAGAAAAAAAGGATTTTATCGAATGTTAACATAATTAAAAGCACACAAAGATGTCACTCTAAGCGTGTGGTAACAAATTTGTGGGGGTTTTGATTTTAGAAAATACTACGCTTAATTTAAACTACTAAATTAATAAAAAAAATTGTAGAGAAAAATATAACTACAATCACACTCGCAAGAAAGATGTAAATAAGATGATAACGAGTTTTGGGTGCAATTGGTTTACATTTGTAGTCATCTTTTGATCATCGAATAATTATCCTATTTTTATGCATTAATCACATATTTTGGAGAACTTATCAACACCTTTCGAGTGGAGATATTTCTCGCCTCTCCCCAGTTATAGTTAGAGTGGGCGATCGGCGCCACAAAATAACCCTTACCCTCTGGTCACCCTAGAAAATCGGCGTCATAGAATTCCCCGAGAATAGAAATTCATATGGAGAAAAATTACAACTAACACATATCCTACAAGCAAGAAATATTGAGAGAGCACAAATATATCTACTAATAACAACTAAGAGGATCAGACTTCATGGAAATCGTTATTAGTGAACCAC
>JAUOBV010309378.1:0-11042 GCA_032360425.1 Rubia occidens | reverse complement strand
AAAATAGAATAGTTTGGACTCGGGGTTAATGACAGGAAGAGAACCAATGAAAATATTTACTGATCAATACTCAGCTATGGCGGTGTCATCCAAAGGATACTTACCGCAACCTACTCAGTTTCTGTGTTGATGTTTCAAGAACTATATGTGATGTTTCAATTATTTGTGGTTAATGTTTCATACCTCCACATATATGATAATGCAAACACTGTAAATTCATTTCTAAAATACATGTATGATGTTCATGTATAATGATATGAACTTTCATGAAAATTTTCTTGATTCTTTCTGAACTAAATTAAACATAAATACTAGATGCTTGATGTTTCAACAACAGGTCGTAACCTTTCATAAACATCGACTGATGTTTCACACTATAACTAATTTTTGTACCAGGTGATCAGTAACACAAAGAATAAGTTGTGTCTATGGCATCTAAAATAGCTGTGACTATGGTAAAGTCAAGAGCGACGAAGATTTTGGCATAAGATTCGACCATTGTTTGATTTTTTTTTTTTGCAAATGAAGAGAAACACAGAGACCAACAAGGAATACAATGGGTCAATAGGAAAACCAAGGTCAGCGGAGCAAGGACCTGGACTTATGAAACATACAGCTGGAATACACACACACAAGTAGTACAAGGACTTCGAGGCAGAATGGAAGCTATTCATAGCGAACAAGGCTGTAAAATCATTCAACCTTGGATTCAAAGATGTTTATGAAGTACAACCTTAAAACAAGGACACAAAAATGGAAAGGTTACTATCAAGAAACGGGATAAAAAGGTGGAAATCAAATGCTCTTGCAAGTACTCTGAAGAGGTAGGATTGTTATGCTTCCACTCCCTTCGCATCCTCCATTTACACAACATCACTTCCATTCTTGAAGATTACATCCTCAAGAGATGTACAAATATGGCAAACAAGAAATATTGAACAAGATGCTCGGAGGAACAACACCACAAAACAAGGAGATCAAAGGTAAGATACCATGGCGTCAAGATATGCCACACAAGTACTACAATCTAGTGTTGAAGAGTGAAATGTGAAGAGGAAATAGAAACTCGAAGAATCCTTAAAGAATGGCTGAATAGAGAATTGGCAACAATTAATCAAATGAAAGCAATGGATACGCAAGAAGATTCAGCAACTATTAGTGCAAGAAGTTCAACAACAACGACAGCTCCTGAAGTACTCGATCCACCAAAAATAAAAACCAAAGGAAGAAGTGCAAGAGTGAAAGTGAAGCTTGAAAGCAAGAAGTCAATGAGAAAGTTATTTGGATCCAAGACACCAAAAGTTCAATTGATCTAAAACTAGCTTGTTGGTAGATGTTTACTGCCATCTAGTGATATCACACAGTTGTGGATTGATGTCACATTGTTACAGTTTGATATTTTAGAAATAAGCACTGATGAGGATACAAATTTTGAAATGGATATTCATATGCTAACATTGTCCTTATACATTCCACTCTTATTGCATTAACTTTATGATGCCACACCTCTATCCATTGATGTTATTATTTTCTTACATGATGATTTACAGATATAAGTTGGCTCATATGTCTTCATCTATATTACGGTGACCAAGTCTTTTCAATCACCAAACACAGATTGCTCAAAAGTATTAAACATCACACACTAATAATGAAACATCACATCAAATTCAAAAATGATCACATCTAACAAAAACATAGAAAAATACAAACAGTTTTACGCCAACCCATAAACTGTCAATCACCATAACAAATCATCATTCACTACATAAAGGGTTCAAAAGCCCTATCAAATACCTAACTTGAAGAACTAAAATATTCAAACCAAATAATATTCTTAAAATACCAATGTCAAATACTAGTTCATCACACTAATATTCTAATTCTTCTTGTTTCCCTTCCCAACTGCCTTTCCTTTTCCTTCTGTCGGTGCTTTCGAAGATGATGCCTTTCCAACTCCCTCAATGCCAAGATCTAATTATGACGTACGATTCATAGGAGCAACAACAGGAGTACGGTTCCTAAAGTCATTCCTTACAATCTCATCAATAGCATCAAACATTTCAGGGTTAGGAAAAATTCATCTCAGTCGAAAGGAGGCACTAGGCTGGACATCAACAACAGGATCAGCATCCTTAGCAACTTGATTCAACTCAGAAACCAAGTCCCAAGTGATAACCTCAATATTCCTCTTGAACCTATGGAAAACTTGATCAACAACCTTGGAAAAAATTAAAAGAATTCGGAAAGGCCAACAAGGATGGAAGACACCATTTTAACTAAAATTTAAACAGCACACTAGAAAAGATAACAATACCTAAAGCTTAAACTTAAAACACCTTATACAAAATCTAAAACATCAACTACTGTATTTAAAACATCAAAGCTGATAACAACACCTAAAGTTTAAACGTAAAACATCACATGCAAAATCCAAAACATCAACTAATGATTTTAAAATACCAAAGCTGATAACAACACCTAATCTCATACAAAATCTAAAACATCATTTACTGTATTTAAAACATCAAAACTGATAAAATAGCTAAAACTTAAACTTAAAACATCTCATACAAATCTAAAACATCAACTAATGATTTTAAAACATCAAAGCTGAAAGATATGAATACTTATGGAGCCTCCATCATTCATGATCACAACATCAGTAGGCTAATCTTTTGGAACCACAAAGTTCAAAATCTACGAGTTGAACTAGTTGCATAATCTTTTGTATGACTTCTTTTCTTAGATTTTGCAACAGCACCACAACCAACATACTTCCCCATCAAAGTCAAAGGAAATTGATCCTTAGACATTGAGCAAGAATCAAAACCAACATCGATAATCTGCCTACACTGTTTGATCAATAGAGAAGTGTCCCAATGCCGAATGAGAGAAACTGTTGTAGGGGATGGATTCCTTGAAAGGAAATATGTACATGTAACATATCAAAGGAACAACTACACATGCATTCAAGGATGTGTAGGAACTAGTCTTGTGCCTACACACTGCCTCACAAAACTTCCTAAGCACATACACATACCAATTATAATTATTAATCTCCCCTACATCCTCCACAACACAGAGAATATTATAATCAACAAAGCACCTAGCAGTTGGACTGAAGAAAGTGCACACAACATACATGACAAACAATTTTTTAAATTCATCAACACCATCACCTATGTTCATCATCTTCTCATACACCCTATCAAAAGGAATGTTTCCAAAACTATCAATCCCAAACTCATTCATCCAACTCTCCCTCGTATCTAAATCTCTTCTTTCTCCCTTTATAGCATTACTAAAAAAATAGGGATTCCTAAAACATCATGAACATCATCACGAGTTAAAAAATACCTATCAGAACCAATTGTTTGAACATGGCTAATGAGATTAGAATTATGAACAATGTAAGAAATGATATCTTTAGGAAGGAAGGTAAAATTTATCTTAAGAAAACCATCAAAGCCAACCTCTCCCACGACTTTTATCTAGTTTACAGTCAGCAAGCAAGACATCTTTTCAATCTTTCCATGGCTACATTTGGTAGTTAAACCTTTCTTAGCACTGAAAAGAAAAATGAGTAATTCATGAAACATCAAATGTAGAAATTAAAACATCAATAACTTAAAGTAAAACATCAAGTCACATAAAAAAATATCAACAACACCTAAACTAGTAAACACCACAGAAATTATTTAAAATATCAACAAACATTGCATTGTTATCAAAATCAGCACCATCAGACACAACCGCTTTCCCATCACCTTTCCCTTTCACTCTCATCTTCGTTAGCCTTTTCATAGGCTTATTCACGACCAGCACCTCAGGTTCTGGTTCAGAATCAGAACCACTCGAATCTTCTTCATCACAAGGTTTGTCAACCTCCTCCCCGCTTCAGAATCTTCAGAACCAGATTCTAATTCCTCAAATTGAGAGATCTTATTATCATCATCATTTTCATCTTTTGTTGCTTCAATTCCAGACTTCTCTTCAGAATCAATCACATTCTCAGCTCCACCATTTGCATCAACGTTGTTTTTCACAGTTTGGGTGTCAGGAACAGTATTGAACACCTCAGCATCTACAGATCTTAAACACCATATCAGAATGGTAAAACATCAAAAAGTGAAATCTAAAAAGAAAAGATATAAAAAGCTTTAAAAAAATCAAATCCTAACAGAAAAATACTGTCATCCACATCAGCATTCCCTGCAGCTTGTTTATCACTAACACCATGTTTCAATTTTTTCTCAGCAATTTTCTTGTTGGCATCACCAACCAAGATAATAAAAAATCAAACCAGATAATTAGACCTTAGCATTATGAAAAATGAAATGATAAAAATCTGAAATAATCAACAACAAAATATAAAACATCATACCATAATATTAAAAAATCACATCCTTAATTTAAAACAGTACCAAAAAGTAAGAGTAATGAGAAACAAACATTGAAAGGCAAAAAAACAAAAAAACAATTAATGTCAATACCTTTTTCACTGACACTTTCAACAGCAACCTTAGATTTCTTCACTGACACTTTCAGCAGCATCATCCTCCTTTTAGGCGGACTCTCAGAATTAGCAGCTTCACCTCCAACAATATTATCCTTTTTTGAATGCTTCTTCAAGTTAGCGTCATTCTTCGTAACATTACCCTTAGAAAGACAAAAAACTACAAAAATAAAAATAAAGCATCAATCAAATTGAATAAGGAATGGGGAAAAACATTGAAACAAATAATTTCATGTCAATACCTTTTCTACTAACACCCTAAGCAGCAACCTTAGATTTCTTGATAGCCACAGACTTGCGCAACATCCTCCTATTAGGCGGACTCTTGGGAATAGTGGCGTCAACTATAACACATCTCCCGTTCCAGCTTTATCAGCAGGACCATATTCTGATTCAGTCAGCACTATCTCCAAATTGCGAGTACCAGCTCCTTCTTGTGTTCCATCTTCATCGACCAAATGAAGTTTTCTCTTGGCTTTCTCCTTCTGTCTCTTCTTTGCAGAGGAGAGTCATGAAACAAAACAATTGCATTAATGAAAATATATGAAATATTAATATAAAACATCTAAAAAGTCAATAAAAAGAAAAAGACCTAATATCAAATCAGCATTAGGGTCACCCATCAGTCGCTGTGATTATCTCACAACAGAACTACCAGCAATACTTGTATATGAAACACCAAATGTAATTGTATAAGCATAAGAAAAAATAATGCAACACAAATTAATTTGGCAAAAAGATAACAGGATAAAAGAAAACAGCTGCATATCAACACACATGAAGTCATCAATCTGAAAATAAAACAACATCAATTTAAGATACTAAAACATCAATAAGACAGAGATATTCTGCACAAGTGACATGCTTATGAAAAATGAAATTGTAAAACAACAATAACTTCAAAATAATACAAAACAAGTGCATGGAAAAAAGAAGTTAAACAACCATTTTAAACCTCAGCCAAAATCACAAGCTACATTACACTCCTAAATTGAAACATGAACTTAAACAGACATATCATACACAAAATCCATGAAATACACCTCTTAAAAATAATCATACCATCCAACATAAAGCATATCAAACTAAAAAGTAAACATCATAACGAGAATTTAAACATTATTCAATAAACGTTAAACATCAATATACCTACTCATACAGAAAATGACAAATCAAATACATAAAAAGATGGAAAATAAAATCTAAAGCACAATACATTCAAGAATACCACAAAAAAATCGAGAAAATAAAATAGATGACTGATCAACATGAATACAGTACAAGTGAAACATGAACAAAAAATGTAAAACATCATGTCATAAAATCACACCATCACAAAAAACTGAACAGGAACAATTTACAATTAAATTTGGAAATAAAATAAAAATATTCCCAGAAAAAACATAGGCAAACCGGAAATAGCTTGAGAAAATGTTCTTTTCTTTGCATTTTTTTATAGCAGCAGGATTTTCTTTAGCAGGATCATCATAGTTCTTCGCAATGTCCAGAAGAACATCATCTAGTGATTCACCAGCAAATTTCTTCTTTGACCCCTGCAAAGCAACAAAAAAATACACGGAAATTAACACACAACCTAAACAAACCCTAAAATATCACACACACTCTAGATGGAAACGAAATCAATGCAAAATCCGAACAAAAACAGTCAAATAACATCATATACAACCAATGAAACACAAAAACACTAACAACTATACCATCTGTCCCAGTTCAAACTGCACAATTAACTTTATGTCACTTTTCACTGTCCAACTTTGACCACATATTTGAATAGATACATAAACAATAATATTTCCATATGTTATATGGTTGGATTCGTCTTAATTTGAGGTGAGACGGAGGGAGTACTCAACAAAGACAAAAAAAATAGAGCAATCCCAAAATATGAGTGCAGTGAAAAACAAAAACTCTAGAAACATCAAATCGAACAGAATAAAAGAAGATTAAACTTCACAATTAAAAAAATAAGAAAAATAAACAATCAAGAAAACCTAAACGGAGCATAGAACATCACATGCATCCAAAAATTAAAAACAAATAAAAAAAATAAGATATGCACAAAAATAAATAGCTAATACATTACCTTTGCAGATAAAACACAAATAGGAAGTCGTCTGGTCGTAGATCGTCAAAAACTGAACGAAAATAGCAAAAATTGCCAAAACAGAAATTTGCCAAATGAGGAAGAAAACTGAAGCAATGACCGGATAAATGGAGGAAATCAAGAGGTTGTGAGAATTGTGTGCGGTTGAATTTTGTGAGAGAGAAGCGATTTGGATTTTGTGAGAGAAGCGATTGAGCTTACAAAGAAATCCACAATTCAAATTAGCATAATTTTGGAAAATATGCTAAATGATTTAATATATATACTAGGACTAAACTGCAAATTATCACAATTACACACCCAATCCCTGAACTTTTTAAACTTTAACATGAAACTCCTTGTTGAATTCTTTGAAATTTAATCCCTGGTCTCAATGTGAAACAGTCATATATAAGAATTTGTCTAAACAAATAGGGTTATATCATCATAATGTTTTGATCCAACCCTCAGTTTTTAAAATAAGTATTGATATGACCCTAAGATTTTTGTTTATGTTCTAACAATGGGGCTCACTATAGGGTTGAAACTGGCTAAAATTAAAATGAAAATAGAACAGGGGTATTTTGGTCATTTTCAATTTAGTCAACGCCGCAATATGTCTTGTTAATACTAGTTTCTAGAGAGAGGGTTATATTTGCACTTTTGAATGTTGGTCTTGTGTACATGAGCACATTTTAAAAAAATTGAGCCTTTATTAGCACTTATCAAAGAACTGATGGTTATACAAGCACTTTTTTCTTCTCATTTCAATAACTTTTACGGTTAAAATATAATTATTTATACATTGCGGTCAGTAGATGGGGAATCAGCACCTGGACCAGATGGTTACACAGGTAAGTTCTACACTTCCTGCTGGGATATTATCTTAAATGACCTGTTGAATGCTGTTAATGAGTATCTATCAGGTGTTCCCATTCCAAGAGCCATTGTTGCTACTTTCATTGTCTTGATACCCAAAAAATAGGTCATTTCATGTTTTATTGATTATAGACCTATCAGTCTTTCAAATTTTGTCAACAAGGTTTTTTCAAAGTTCTATACAGGATATTCAAACCCATATTGCATAACCTAATCTCACCTGAGCAGTCTGCTTTTGTTCAGGATAGAGAATTTGCTGATAATGTTTTACTAATGCAAGAAAGGATGCAGTTTTTAAGTAACAAAAGAGGGGGTTTTAATGTGTGTTTTAAAATTGATATGATGAAGGCATTTGATAGAGTGTCTTGAAAACTGGGATTTCATGGTCTTGTAGTTAAAATAAATTATGGGCAATTTAGCAGCAACTTGTTTCTCTGTTTTGATAAATGGTAAACCTTTTGGTTTCTTTAAAACTTCTAGGGGCATTAAGCAGGAAGATCCACTGTCTCCATATCTTTTCATATTTCTCCCTGAAGTGTTTTCAAGAAACCTAAAAGTACTTTATCAGCAAGGCATAATTGATTTTTTTTCAATTTACCAAATTCAACTTGTAAAATCACTCATCTTAGCTATGTTGATGATACCATGGTTTTCCTGAAAGCTAACAGAAAGACTTGAATAATTTAAAGAGGTTTCTACTCACTTATGAGAAAGCTACAGGACAAAAAAATCAATTTTCAAAAATTAGCTTTTTATTTATCAAAGCATGCGTTCACTGCTGACAGGAATTTGATTCATCAAATTACTTACATGACACCAGGAGTTTTTCCATTCACTTATTTAGGGTGTCCAATTTATTGTGGGAGAACAAAACACAATTATTTCCAAACGCTTTTTGGGAAAATTTCAGCAAAAATACTACTGTGGCAAAACAAATGGTTAACTCAAGCAGACAGACTAATTTTGCTAAAGCATGTTCTCTCTTCTATTCCACTGCATATTCTAGCAGTTTCTAAGCCTACTAGGGGTGTAATGGATAAATTACACACTCTTTTTGCAAAGTTTTTCTGGGGAACTTCTAAATAGACAGATGATGTTATGGAGAAACTAGACAATATTAAGTTTTCCATACATGGAAAATGGTCTTGAAGTTAAAAATCTCCATATTACTATCAAAAGTTTCTCATTAAAACTTTGGTGAAAGCTGCAAAAAGGTGGAACACTTTGGTCATAATTTTTGTGGTCCTCACCAGATTATTTGAAAGTTTCTAAGACTTGGCACGGGATCAAAGAGGTGGAAGACATTGCTGCTGAAAACTGTTATTTTTAGGTAGGAAAAGGTGAGGTAGGTGTCTTTTTGGCACACTAATTGGTTAAATAAAACTAATCTCTTTAGTGTGTGGAATATGCAATACTCACTTCCTTATCCTCACTTGACAATAGAAGAATTTTTCTTACATCAAGATGAATATGTCCATTTCTTTCGAACTGGTTTGGATACTGAGTTTATCCATTTACTATCTAAGGAATTTCCCTTGTTTGAGGACTACCCTGGCATGCTAGTAAGGAAATCGAAGAAGAATGGCTTCTTCTCCCTTTTCTCCGCCTATGAAATTCTCAGACCTAAGAGGTTTATAATTGAATCTTTCAAGAACTTAGGGTCTAAATCCCTGCCTAATTTTTTTTTAGTATTTGCATGGAGACTTTTAAATAGATTGTTGCCTCTAGCTGACATATTAGAAGATTTCAGTTTCTATTTGCCATCTATATGTCCATTCTGTAAGAGTGATTCTGAAGAAGTTCATCACTGCTTCAAAAACTGTAAGTGGACCAGAGACATATGGAATCAGATTAGCTTAATCTTCGATGTGGAAGTAATTCATTTCAAAATTTGTGGGACAGATTTTATTATTACTGGAATGTAGCACTAAAATTAAACCTGCAAATGTTCTGTGTAAGATTGATCCCATCAATAACCGTTTGGTTCATATGGTGTGCAAGAAATATGTGTATCTATGACAACCAATTCCCTAACATGTTGAGCATATTTAGAAATGTCATGGACACTATCAGATTCTTTGTCTACATTAATGGACTAAAATGGAAGGAAGCAGACAAAGATCACATACAGGAAGCAGACAAAGATCACATACATCCTTCTCTTTTGTCCATGGCTCCATTTGCAACAGGTGCACGAACCAGATGACATAACATAGTTTACTGGAATGTACCTCACAAACTCTACAAGTTCAATACAGATGGCTCATCTTTTCACTCTAAAGCAGCTAGAGCTAGAGTAGTAATCATAAATCAACAAGGGAAAGTTCTTATAGCTAAGTCTCAATACTTACATGATAAGGACAGTTTGAAAGCTGAAATCATAGCTTTAATCATTAGTCTGGAAACATCTTACTTACATGATTATAATGATATTCAAGTAGATATAGACTCCCTGTTGTTACTAAAGATGATCAGAAAAGAGTATAAGATCCCTTGGAGATTCATTCCCCTGCTCAGAAATATATGGAGTCTAACAGGTGAGCTGTCAGTTACCTTTTCACATAATTTTAGAGAAGCAAATTCCGTTGAGGATTCCCTTGCAAAGTTAGCAAGTACAACTAAGACTTCTACTATTTTTACGCATGAATCATTGCCACAAAATGTTAGGGGTTTGGTTAGGTTTGATGCGAGAGAATTTCTTATATCAGAGCTATATAAGATTTCGTGCACCGGATACTGTGTTTCTTCTATTTTCAATGACAAGTACACATGGATTATTTGGAGATCGAATAGAGATGGAGATGGTACCATACACTTGGATGGAACTGTTCAGCAACAATTCTGTGCTGGGGTTACTGAGCTGACTCGAAAGGTTGTTATGGTTTCCTGATCCTTTTCCCAAGGTGCAGAGGCTGTTTTCGCTGAAGCTGATCCACCATTCCATTTCATGCTGGATCATTATCTATCAAAGTGTTTTACTCCTGGGGGAGTAAACTGCAAGGGATGAGACGGAAGGCCACCTCTTCTTGTCGACACAGGGGGTGGAGGCAAAAAAGTGGGAGGTCGTTTCATGCCTCATCTTTTGGGTTAGGCCATTCTCTTCACTTAAATAGGGAGTGAAGGTGAAGGGAATAGAATTCATAGCACTTAGATCTCTTTCTGAAATTATTCCACGATGGATAAGTTATAATCATTCTGAACTTGAGTTTTACTTTTATCCTTTACAGCACTAGGGAGGCTAATAAAATCACCTCCTCACCTTTGGTGAGTTCTTAATTAAAAAAATTCTTTTAATTAAACATATTTTTTATACTTTCATATTTAGACATATCTTATTTAAAAAGTCTCTTGTTAAACCGACTAACGGTTAGACTAATCATAAAAAAAATCTTTTCAATAATTTTTAGAGTCAGATTATAATTATTTATACACTGTGCTATGTTTTAAAAGTTTTCAAAGTTATATAAATCTCATTGCAATAAATAAAAATAAGAGTCAAGTGCTAAAATAACCCAAACTTTAGGAAGAAAGTGTCAACAA
>JAUOBV010309269.1:0-11042 GCA_032360425.1 Rubia occidens | reverse complement strand
ATATGAAATGTTTGTATGATTAAGTGCTAGAAGTGTTAGGAAAGTGTACAATTTCTTCTCACCTTTGGCATGAAAATACAAGAACATGGAATTATAACTTCTTGTGGGTAAATGGTGTTAATCTTGCTAGATGAGTATGTTACTGTTGTTTGTTATCATATTTGTCCTAAGGTAGCAATAAAAGATTGAATCTTGAATGTTGTTTTTTCTAGGTTAAGTATAATAAATGTTGTGTTTGGTTAAATGGCTAGGCATTTGGTTTAATGCTTCTAGTTGCTATCAAATTTATGTTCTTAGTATATAATGTCATTGACAAAATATCTTTAGGCATTGTTTGTATAATGTGCTTATCAATGAGGTTTGCAAATGGTCGTTGAACGTCTTTGCAAATTACTAACTAAGAAGGAATGAATGTTGATCTTCAAATGGAAGTGATAACACTTCCCATATGAAATTAATGTGAGTGAATGAGTGAATGAGTCTAGGATCTATAAGAGGTTCGGAAGTGAGAATCAATTCCCCCCAAGGCTTTGTTAATTTTTATTTTACCATATTTTAGTAGCCTGTTGCATGATAGCATAATTAGTTTACTTTGATAATGGTGTTGTCTTTTAATTCATAACATAGAAAAACAACCAACCCCTCCCCCATTTTACAGGCTTTCTTATATATATATATAGAGATATATAGTCTAGTATTTTTCCTTATATTTGTAAACCCTTAGGAAAATCCATCTTATTCGTGAACGATCCCGACTTGCCATTATCTACTTAGTTGTAGTTAGGAAGCAATTGGGGCTTATAAATTGTATATTTTAGAGGTATAACAATAACCTCACATTGAGCCTATGTGTGGAGAGGGCCAAGAAATTTGAACAAAAGACCGAGTCAAGCATCAAGAACTTGGACACTCAAGTGAGCCAAATGTCTCAAATCTTGAATCGGATGGTGACAAATGAAAATGGAAATCTTCCTTCCTAACTAGAGATAAATCCTCGACAAAACGTGAGTTCCATCTCATTGAGGAGTGGAAAGGAAGTGAAAGAGCCGAAGGAAAGGTTGTTGTTGAGCGGGTGCTTGAGAAGGAAGAAAATGTTGAAAAGAAGGCCCAAGAGTTGGCCAATAAGAAGGTGAAAAAGGGGGGAGATATCATGGTGGAGACCTTCGTGGCAAGGCCGGGATCAAATTATAAAATCTCTTCCCCACCTCACAAGAAGTCCAAAGTAGCGGAGATCCCTATCTATGTGCCAGAACCACCATTTCGGAGGCCTTGAAGGATATAATAACAAATAAGGACAACAAGGACATCTACGAAGTCTTTCATAGGTGCAAGGTAAACATTCCACTCTTGAATGCTATAAATAAAATTCCTAGGTATGCTAAATTTCTTAAAGAACTGTGTGTTGCCAATAGGAAACAAAACATGAAGAGTAAAAATAATAGTGGAATGAGTGAATATGTCTCTGCCATTTTTGATGATGAATTATCTCCTATATGTGATGATTCGGGAATGTTTACGATCCCTTGTGTGATAGGAGGAAATGTGTTAAGCATGCCATGCTATATTTAGGTGATTCAATTAATGAGATCACATATTGTTTATATGAGCGTTTAGATCTAGGCAATTTGTATTAAATCGGGGTCGTTATCCATCTAGTCGATCACTCTAGTACATACCCAAAAGGTATTTTGAAGGATGCGTTGGTGAAAGTGGGCTCCTTAACATTCCCCGCCATATTTTTTGTCCTTGACATGAAGGGTGATAATCATGCAAAACCTATTGGTAGGCCATTTTTAAAGACTTCAAATACAATAATTGATGTGCATAAATGAACCCTAACCATGGAGTTTAATGGGTGGAAAAATAGAATTGGACACGAATAATTATATTGATCATCCTAGTGTGTGCCACTCTTTCCAAGTTATTGATGTTGTTGATGATATAGAGCAAGGTGTATGTGAGCCCAATGATGGTAGTTCCTTTGATGTCGCCCAAGATAATGCTTTGAATGATGCTTCTTTTGGAAAATTTTCTAGTACTAACTTGAAGGAAATAAACAATGAACGATATTCTCTTGGGGGATCAACATATAACACACCTTTCATGTGTCCATAGGCAACCCGACATGAGTGGGTTTCCCTCCTTCCTGTGAAAAGACTTCGGTTGTAGCGTGCAAAACATCATCGATTTTTTTTTAATTTTTCATCTCTTGGAGAAGGAGAGATATCCCCGAATGCTCATTCGATTAAGATTACCATGGAACAAAAAGGTGAGTTATTGGGAATGTTGAGGGAACATGAAGAACCCCTAATCTATGTGCAAAACATTTTGCTGGGAGATGATGTGGATCCCAAATGATTTGTCCCTGATCGAGCAAAAAATTGATCTTTTTGGTTCATGTGGTGAATAAGTCCTCTATTATGGGAGAAATTTGTGCCAAAGACATTAAATAAACATGGTTTTGATCATCTGGATTGTCATTCGTGCTTTCCGTCGATGTTGTTTCAATTTGAATTTTTATCTTTGTTTTTGTTATTTTATCTTATTCTTTTTACGGTTGTGTTTTCCATGATTTTGTAACCAATTTAAGTGCATTGCACTGCATGGATGAATGAGTGAAGGCCATGAGAAGGGAAGAAAAAGGTTGGAAGTTGGTCAATAATTTTTTTCTAAGTATGGGGAGACCCTGTCGGTTGCGAGTCACGACGAACCTGTCGCGATCGTGATTAAAATCAGAAACCCTTTCTGAAAAATGTGAACTCCCAGTTCCATTTTTTGTGTGACGTGACAGGCCTTCGTGAGTCGCAATGAGACCGTCGTGATCGCGATGGAATTCAGAAGTTTTCTATTTTTTTTTGCAACTCTTAGGTCCATTAGGTCGCAAGTCGCGACATTTCCATTGCGCTCGTAACCAAAATCATAAACTTTGGTTGAAAAAGTGAAATCTCATTTCAAATTTGTTGCAAGTTGTGTCGCAATGAACTCATCGCGATCGTGGTGGAATTCAGAAGTTTTCTGAAAAAATTCCAAGTTTCAGGTCCAAAATTTCGTGACTTGTGACAAACCTGTCCTGAGCGCAAAGTGGTTTACCTTATGAAAGACATTTAACGAACTTGTTGTAAGTCCGGAAAATTCCATTGCGAGTCGTGACACTGTGCATATATGGGAAAAAATGGGCCAAAAGCTCATTTCTCTCATACCCTTTATTCTCTTCGCCGTCTTCCACTCCAAATGACCACTTCTCCTTCCTAACTCCATCAATTAGGCCAAAAAAACAACCATTTAGTCTTAAATAACCCCCCCCTTCAATCCTCAATCCTTTCCCGATCCACAAATATCCACATATCCGGCCAAAATTGTACTAATAACCCGAAACCCTATGTTTTGGAAATTTCGAAATTTCAAGTGAATATGGCTAATATTTTTTGTGGTATTGATTAATCCATCATCCTACACATCTAATTGGTACATTTATTCATTTTTTATTATTGAATTGTGATATTGATTGAATATGGTGATTTTTGTAAATATGTTAATCTGTGGGATTTTTGGAATAGTTTGTGAAATGTCTGTGGTATGGATTTGGATTGTTGACATGGTAAATGTAGCTTGATATTGATATGAAATTTTTGGATGATCTTAGACTAGTTTAGCTCTGGGCATGATGTTGGAATTTTGGACTTGTTAATATTAGCTAAACATGATGATAAGTAGAGATGGTTATGTTTCTAGAGAATTGCATTTGTGATGATTGGCTATATGATGATCTCAAATTGGTTGAGGTATTTCAATGCATGACCTAGTTGGTGAAATAGGAAATAAGTGTGGCATAATGTATCTAGCAATGCAATTGGATTTAATTTTACATGTATGGACATATGTGCATTCTTGCATCTTTATAGTGGCTTTTTTTTAATAATTATTTTGGTGTGTCGACTACATCATTTTGACTGCAATTTCTAATTTCTATAATAATTCTTGGATGTTTATTGCTAAAAGTTGCATACTAGTTTAGCTAATATGTCCTTGTGAGATAGTGTCTAAGTGATTATTGCATAAATTTTTCTCTTATATCCTTGTGCGTTTGACATTGTTTGCTGTGTTGATAGCCATGCCTACAAAGAGACCTAGAGATACTCAAGGTGTGGGTGCATCTGCTCCACCTCCACCTCCTCCACTGGTTTCTGAGCCAGCATCAGCACCCCCACCAGATAGGTTCATGGGCTTGCATCGGATCATTGGCAAATATACGGATAAGTGGAACCGATTGGCCTCACGTACGATCCAGGAGACCTATTTTGTGAATGAGAGCGCGTTGGAAATTTTTGGGAAGAAAGAGCCGGTTCTATGCCTCCTCAATAAAGGATGTATGAGAGGCTTCTTGTCACGGGCAGCACCCACTCACTGGATGTACACCTTGAATTTTTTCCACGGTGAACGCATACACGAAGAGGAAAAGATTGCCCTGCAAGAGGTTCATTCGCTTCTATCTCAATGATCATTCCTATGAGATGAGCCTCTTGCAGATTGAGTTGGCATTTGGTTGGTATGCAGCGGAAGTTCGAGCGAGATTTGATCTAGAGGCACATACGCCCAATATGGAAGAGAACTTCCTATTCTGGCATACCATCACAAAGAATGTGTAGAATGTGAGGGATAAGAACAATGCCATCATCCACCTTGCCCAACGGTTCGTGCATCACCTCTTGTCGACCAATTTTTTCTGTCAGGCTGAGACAATAAATGTGCCGAACGATAAGATTCGTTACTTATAGGAGCTTACTAGAAAGGAGATGGGATTTTTGAGATAGGCATATTTATGGTTCATTAAGGTTATTGAGGTAGTGGGGAAGGACAAAGGCAAGATATCAGTGGAGACATGATCACCCTCCTCGTGGAGAAGTTAGACATTGCCACTCCTCTGGGCATTCAGCATCTGGGTAGGGGTGAATCCTACCATATCACGGTGACACGTATGGTCAACTTCCACCTTATCAAGACCACAACTGACCCAGGGGGCATTCTATTGGTTATATGGAGCGGGCACTATTAATTTCATGAAGTTCAAGTAGAATTGTAAAAAAAATTCTTTTATCTCACTTTCTCTAATTTTCACTAGGAGCCCTTTCGGGTTTTCATCCTAGCCACATATCATATTTCTTTGGCTCATATCTCATCCCCAGATTTAGCCTCTAATTTTTTGCCTAGGCCACCCTTTGGGTTTTCGGCCTATCCTGGACACCAATGTTCCCTAACTTATCCTCTCGAGTTTTCAACTTAGCCAATTTGGTTTTTAATATTGTTCTTTTTCATTTCATATTTAAAAAAAATCAATTTTTTCATTTTTCAGCATTTTTCAAATCAAAAGTATAAAAAATGTTTCTGCATATCAAAGCAACTAAAAGCATCCGAATACATGAAAAAAAAAACAAAAACATCAAGAACCAAAAGCATCCAAGTCTAAAATCATCCAAAAGAAAGCATATCTAAATGCTAAATTCCCTCCCCATACTTAAAACATTGCATTCCCCTCAAAGTAGACAAAATATGGAAAACATAATAGGAATCAAATTTGAGGAGTGGAAAAATGCTCACAATCACTGCTGGGAAGAAGAGCCGCCATCTACAGAGTAGCTCTATCTGTACTGGGTTACCCAATCCTCAATCCCCTGACGCTGCTCCCAACGCCTCGCTGCCCCGGGATTAGGGCCCGGGGGAAAACCAAAGTGCACTTGCATGTCTCAGACTCTGGATGAGAGATGATCAATCTCCTCAACCATCTCAATCAGAGACCGCGAGATGAATAAGTTGTTGTCCAAGATCATGCCATGCAGTCAGGAGTAGAAATATGGGGACGGCTGCGGAAACATGTTGTGCATGCTGTCCTCCTGCATCGGCTTGACCTGCAGCTGTGGTGGGGAGTGAGGGTCATCATGTGTCAGAGTTTGTCAAAGTGAAGATCACCCTCGTCGGTCTGAACTAGTAAGTTCAACAGCTCTCACTCAAAACCCTGTCTACACCGCATCTGGCTCTATCGCCAAATCAACCATTGGGGTGTCCATATCCAGCTTAGTCCGCAGGGGCATTTGCCAACGTTGGAGTTATAAGGTTGCGGTTGACATATGGATGGATCGGGTAACCTAACATAATAAACTTCTTAGGATTGGAAAGCTTAGCGGAGAAAATGAAGTAGGGTTATGAAATTCTTAATTCTTGGTATGCTTCGTTTTTAGTTTGATATATTGGTATGAAGTGAAGTACATGCTTGAAACTTTGATATGGTTTTAACTTCACTTGATGCCATTAGATTTTGGGATTATCAATTCGTGACTCAGAAATGTTTTAATGGGTATTAGCAAATTGATAAGTGGTATATTTGGGTAGATATAGGAATTTGGGGCTGTGTGTGAAAAATATTCTCGTTTGATCTTAATTTTTGGATTTGTGATATTGAGCGTCTTGTGAGGTATTGATTGGGGGAATGTTAGTATTAGAATGTGGATATGTGAATATCTTTGCATGCTTAAATCTTTTTTCACTCGAGGACAAGTAAGGTTCAAGTGTGGGGAGGTTTGATGTGTCCATTTTATATGGTTATTTTGGGACCTTTTGGACTTATTTTAGGTATGCTTTTGTTTTCTAGATCCTCTATTTTTCCATAAAATTCTCTTAGGAGAGTTTGGAGCAACTTTTGCTCTCTTATCACTTTTCTAGGGAATTTTGTGCGACAAGGCAATAGATTCAAGATTTGAAGACTGTTTTTGAAGACCATGAAGATTTGAAGATGTGAAGAAAAGATAGTTATGACTTAGACAAGAAGAAGAAGGCAGTGAAGAGCAGCCAACTTTGTCTGTCGCAAGTCGCGACAGGCCACTTTCCTAAATTACCTTTTTGACTCTTATTACTATTAATAGCATCTTATCCTCTCTCCTTCACACACTTTTTCCTTCCCGATTTCTGTAACTTCCAATCCCTAGATTTTCTAATTTTTCATCTTAGATTATGTTTGAATTTTTTTAATGTGTAGTATGATTTGTGTTAGCTAACTCATCACTTGGGAGAAATTTATTGAAATTTAAAAACACATGTAGTGAGACTCCCTATTTTTTTTAATCTTTCATGAACATTTATTGAGTAGCAGTTATTGTGCCATTAATGTTGAATTTTACTTCATCCATGTTATGGGTTATTTGATAATATGAAATGTTTGTATGATTAAGTGTAAAGAGATTAGAGATGTGCACAATTATTAGCTCTTTGACATGAAAATCTAAGAACATTGAATTAGAACTTCTTGCTGTGTGATGTGAGGTTAATCTTGCTAGATGAGTATGTTAATGTGGTTTGTTATCATATTTGTCCTAAGGTTGCAATGAAAGGTTGAACCTGGAATGTTAATTGTTTTAGGTTTAATCTAAATGAATGTTATATTTGGTTAAATGGCTAGGTATTTGGTAGAAGGCTTGTAGTTGTTATCAAATATATGGTTCTTTGTGTATGATGCCATTGATGAAATACCTTTAGGCATTGTTTGTCTAAAGTAGTTATGAATGAGGTTTGCAAATTGTCACTGATTGCTTTTGCAAATTACTCTTAAGAAGAAATGAATGTTTATCTTCAAAAAGAAAGTGATAACAGTTTCCGTAGACATTAAATGTGAATGAATGAGTCTATGATTTATAAGTTGTTTGGAAGTAATAATCAATTTCCCCCAAGGCTTTGTAATTGTTGAATTTATCATCTTTTTAGTAGCTTGTTGCATGTTTTGCATCTTTACATCATTTCACTAGTTGTCTTGTCTTTGCATCTAAAACTTAGAAAAACCAACCAAACCCCCCCCTCTTTTCATGCTATATATGTATATCTATATCTAGCCTGATATTCACCCTTATATGCATGAACCCTTAGGAAGATCTCTCTTCTTCGTGGAAGACCCCGATTTGCCACAATCTACTTAATTGTATTTAGGAAGAATTTATGGCTTATAATTTTTTTATTTATGAGAGGTACGACGACATCCCAGAGAACATGAAAGGAAGCTTGGGCCGTAGTGTAATTTTCCCATTTTTTATGTCATGTATTGTCTGTGAATAAATTGGGCCCGCTCCATTCACCTGCTCATGCCCAAATCGGAACATCGTAATCTTGACAATGTGAATAAGATAATGGTATCTCAAATTTTGCATTTCGACCTCTCCCAATTCCTCGAAGGGACCTAAGTGTAAAAAATAAAAAGATCACTGGTTGTCCCAAACTCAATTCTGATTGTCCCGAAAAGAAACTTCGGCATCCCTAATTGATCTCGTAATAATCAAGAGTAATAAAAAAACTGGTTATACTTCAAGTAGAATTCCACAAGTTCTTACAAATGAACATCGTATACTCTTAAGTAATAATTTACAATTTACTCTATATCACGTACTAGTGCTTCCTAAAAATCGATGAACGGATTATTGCCTTTTTTATTTCTTAAAAAACCAAGAATATCCAAAGTGGTGAATACATAATCAGAATTGTTTGTGCCTAGTATTTTTTATGTTGGGCTAATCGGCCCACAATCCAAATTGCAGTGTCGCTATAGAGTCGGGAAAAAGAGGCTAACAATTAAATGTAAATGCGACATCGGGCTATCGTGGTTTTTGGCAATCGCTGACGAGGCCGAAAGATATTTTTGGTTTGGGACACTTGTCTATTTCAACCCACTCATGAGTATGTTCAAAGTCGCATATTCTTTGGTTTTACATCGGATTCGTTGACGTGGTTTGTGATGTTGGCTATTGTTGATTCGGTTTTCCCCAGTCCTGGCCCAAATATTTAATATTTGGGTCCAGGCATATATGTGGTCCAAAATATACGTACAACGACATCGCACTAGATTTTCTATGTGTATCTTCTTATACGACATGGTTTTCAACGTCACACAATTGTTAAAACGATCACATTTCTCTACGAGTATAAAACTAAGGTTAGTATTTTACCCAAATTTGATGACGGTAATTTTGGATTTGAGGGACTTCTTCAGTTGCCCATGACATGATTTTACAATATTCACAATGCATGATATGTTTAATTTGGTTGTGTTATTAGGTTTTTGGTTTATATATTTTGTTTTGGACTTCGTCACAAATTCTTGGTTAGGGCTAGGGCTAGGGTTTAGGGAACTGTTCTGGCACTCATTCTTGTTAATGACATGTTGCTTGTTTGGTTTTTATGTTGATATTAGTTGAGATTTTCAGGGTTTTAGGTCCATTCGTATTCAAGTCACATAATATTTTGGCGCAACCAATGTGATTCGTGCGACGTCGCACATTCATACACATGAATATGTGATTTTTCACGTAACACATTGGTCTGGACGAAATGTATGTGGCATGAATGCGAAGTCGGGCCATATCCATGCATCAGCTAGGCTCTTCCTTGTTCAACTAATTGTTCTAAGTTCCCATTTTCCTCAGATAGCTCGAATAAAGAAGGCAACCAAGAGGTCAAGGGAAAACACCATAGAAGCTGGTCCATTACACATCAAGAAGACGAGGACAACGACCACCCCTCCAACGCCAACGCGGGATAACATACGCTTCGTAGATGAGGAGACACATAAGCATTTTGAAATAATCCAGGGCCGCCGAATAAAGGAAGTCAGGGTTATGAAGCTTGAGGATGTGGTGCAAATCCACCTCGATGTTTTTCTCGAACCCTTCAAACCATCGGGAATTGAGGGTTTTCTATGCCTCGACAGACCGACTTATGATACGGAGGTCAAGGAGTTCTACGCAAATTTCACTTAGCAATCGAAAAACATGTACAGTACAAGAGTGAACGGGGTGGATGTGGTGATGACGACGGAGTTCATCAATCAAGTGATTGGGTGCATAGTTGGTGGGGAGAATCAACCAAAGGTTCAGCCTCTAAAGTTTTACTGTCGGGACAATTGACCTTCATTGCTAGCCGAGGATGGCCAATCAATGGCGCTTGACTCCAACCAAATGGTGGAGAAGTAATTCAAAATTGAAGTGCGGAACGGGCTCATCTAACTGAGGTGGATCAAGATTGATGTCCTCAATCTTGAGGAAAGAATGATGTACAATTTAAATGTACAAGAACTTATCTCGGCCGGACATTCTTCGGAGTGCACGATCGACGGGGATGTCATGCACTACCACCTTGCGGAGAAGAAGGTATTAGACCCTAGGTACACCATCATACAGGAGATACACCAAGTGGTCATCGCAACGAAGAGTTGGACACTCCCCTACAGTAACGTCGTCACTGTCATTTTGGAGACGAAGAAAGTTCCGATCGAATCAAAGGTGAAGATCCAGCCGAAGTACTACGATGTGAACTATCTCGGGAAGAAGCATTGGCATTAGGAGGTAGGAACACTGATTGATTACAACGTCCCCAAAGGGAATATGGATGTGCCTCCGACTACCGGGACCGAGGTGACTCCATCAGCTTCCACAACAGAGGATCCTTCCACCACCAGTACTCCTGCCCTGTGATAGAGTATGCAAGTTTTTGGGTTTTATGGTTATTCCCAAATATTTATTATTTACATTTTATAATTTTTATTTCATTTAACTTATTTCCCCCCGATAGGCCTTAAACATAGCTCCTGGGGAATCCTCATGAAAGACGTACTCGAGAACAAGGCCCTCGCACAGCGTACAGACCGTTACGTTCAAAAGATTATGGAAGAATTTGCAAAGCTAAAGTCTATGATTGTCGGTGCAATCAATGAACCTTGGGATGAGGTGCCTAGGGGTGACGAGGATGGCCCGAGAATGATAGCTGATGAAGAAGGGTCTGGCGATGACGATACCAGGTCTTCCACCGAAGAGTCGGATGGAAATAGTTCATTGGCAGACGATATTCCACCGTCACCACCCCATTAATTGTCATGAATGTTATTTTGGTGTGCATGATGATGATGATAGAATGTAAAACCCATAAATAATTGTAGCTGTGTGTATTCATATATATATATATATATATATATATATATACTAAAGTACAAAGGGTAGACAAGGCATAATCAGATA
>JAUOBV010309160.1:0-11043 GCA_032360425.1 Rubia occidens | reverse complement strand
GAAGTTCCGAAAAACCGGTGCTAAAGGGGGGATCTGTGGTAGTGTATGATAGAAGCTCATGAATCTTACATGGTATCAGAGCCCACGGTTGGCCTGCTACCCCTTTCTGTCCACGTTTGTACGATGATTCATACCGCTGCACGTGAGGGGGCGTGTTAGAATTAGAGTCTCACATTGGTGGTTGACGGTCATATAACTCAATATATAAGATTATGAGTTACCCCTACATAGTACGAATTGACTTTATGATAGGAGCACATGATTCTAATAAAATATATATATTAAACAATATAATAGTGATTGATGTTCAATTTGAATTGATACGGAGGGAGTACCAATTGAATTATAAAAATAAGGTGTATTCACAAACCCAACTTAAAATAGCAAATTGGTGAGAAAAACTATAACCATGGTGATCACGACAACCCTAATTAATCAGGATTATATAATTTTTTAGTCTTAAATTAAACGCAAGACGCAACTGAATATACCAACTAGCAGCCAGTTGAAATCTTTGTTTCTTTCTTCTCTATCCAAATACCAAATACTCCTCGGGGGCGACAGTTTTGAATCGGCATGTCAAAGTTGGGATATCAACATTAAAGTATCAACTAAAATTTCTTTAATCAAGCCGCAGCCTTGCCGCACCACTTTTTTTAAATATTTTTTTCTCATCTCTTTATTACGGGAGATGGAGAACAACGATTTATTTAATTTATTCTTTCATTATTCAATAAGTGTGGCATTTGTCTTCACAAATTAGTTTTGTTCTTCGACCTGATCGATTAGATCGTTGTGTTCATGATAATAACTCAATTTAGTTGTTCACGTTGATGTATTGTTCTCGATCTCCTTATTCAGATCGTGTGTTTGTAATTTTGTTTGTGGTATATTTTTGGGTTTCCATTAAATTGAATTCGTCAGATCTGTGTTTTTCAATGTGTTTACAGTATGGACAACATAGATCGTGGTTGGATCAAGTGGTGTTATAGTTGTAGAAGATCACTGTGTGGCACGGCTATAATGATGCGTGATACGCTCCTCTCTGCCAAGTGGTCATGATAGTCGCAGGAAGCAAGTTAATATCCCCGAGAGCGATGTTATAATTTTTATTGAATCTCTGATTTGTAATAATACAGACGATCAGTATGGTTGTCATGTAATTTAGATATCCTTGCAATATTTTAGTTATTGCTAGAGTCTAGTTAGGTTAGATGTTACTTCCACTCATTGTAATCGCCGCTGACCATTTTTCCCATCTTGGAATGATTATTATTTTTAAAAAAAATTAATGCATCAACTTTGTTTTTTATTGTTTTATCAGGTAATTTGTGTATTCAGACAAATATTCTCTTAATTGCGTTCAGGGGTGGATGTATTTTTATAGTATCTCTAATAGTACACTAATAAAGTATCCACCGATAGTATTGTAGTATTCCTCGTCTTTAAATTTCCACATATTCAAAAATTGTAAATAATATAAAGTATAATAAGTAAAGAAAAACTAGATATAATAATATAAACAAGCATAAAAAGATAAATGTATAGAATAAGAAATTAAAAGGTAATAACTTAAAATAATAAAATAAATAAATGAAAAAGACAAAGTTTTTTAAAATACCGTCTTTCCATAGGTATGTGGAAAGACAATGTTGAATTAGAATTATAGAAAATAAAAATATTTGGTTGCAATATTAAAATTTTATTATGCAACGTGTAATAGTTATAAGTTTATGACATGATTAATGCAACTCAAATTTTTTATCTTGATTTCTTTTTGCAATTTAAATCTTGAATTTTTCATAATTTATGAAAATATCATCTTTCAAAAGACGAAATCAAATCAAAATGAAGAAATAAAATAAAGCAAAACATACGGAGTACTCGCTTTGTCATTGCAGAAAGAATAATTTGAGGGCAAAATCTCTACATTAAAGAAAATGTCAGGATATGACATTTGTGTAGAACTCACTCCAAACAGCCAAATCTTAACCAAGATTAAGGAGTCATTAAAAACTAAAATTTTCACCAAAATTAGACAAACAACAAATTATGAGAACACGGAATTATTGATCAACCTCTAAATTTTCAATGATCCTTCTTCATTCATTCATCAATCTTCAATAGTTCTTCTAAGTGGTCGGAAGAATTCCCTATAAAAACACCATGAATATCATAAACAATCAATAAATTAATATTAACAAAGACAAGTAAGTAAATTACAAATCTGTTTACTCCAAAATATTAACACGGGAAAATGGGGGAAAAACACAAAAACACATTGAAGAACTCGGAAGGAAAACACTAGACTCGTCAGTGGCTCAGTTGGACTCTCCATGATTCCGTCTGAATCGCGGTGACTCAGTAGGTAATAGATTAAAAAAATTGAAAGTCATTTTCCAACATAGTTAGGTTTTGTCATCCTCCACCACAACTTTATTTGGAAGATGAATTCCAAGTAGTAGATCTCAAATATAAAGTTTCAAAACGAATCAGACACTTTTCGAAGTATAATTCACAAAGAATAGATTTTTCTTCACAAAAACATAACTCAACAATTTTTTTTAAAGAATAAGATTTCACGAGTATATAAATTTGTAACCAAAACAAGATTTCCAACCAAAACTTCCAATTTGAAAGCAAAAACATAAAAGCACTGCAACAACTTGTCGATGACTCAATCCGACTCACAGAGATTCCATCTAAATCACAGTGGCTCTTCATCCTTAAGAATGAATGTTTGTGCTTTTTCGAAAGCCATTTTGGAAACCAATTTTCCGAACAATTTTCTTAAGTTTCAAGAGTGGATAAATTCGAAACCCAAACAAGATTTTGAAAGGGAAAAAATAGTGCTTTTGAAACAAAAAATCATATTACCACCACACGTCGGTAACTCAATCCAACTCACTGCGAATCTTTTGAGTCATAGTGAATCAGTAGATGAGTGGATGACAGATAAACTTTTCTGAAAGCCATTTTCAACACCATTAGATCCCATCATCCTCCGAGACTTCCTTGAAGACCTTATTTTCATGGATGGGTGAATCTTACGACTCTCTCTGCCCCAGATCGATGTATGGGCCTTTCTCTTTTGGATACATGCCCTAAATCTCCAAGGTAGAGGTTAAGTTATCGCAGCTCCCATTCGTTAGAGCTACTCCTATTCTTAACCTGGCGATCTAACTATAATTCACTATCCAGTCTATTAGAGGATTTTAATAGATAAATTAACAATAATTTCAACAAAAAAAAAGATACAAACAAGTCATGAAAAGAAGCCCCAGCCACAAGTTTATTTAAAAAATAAATTCAAATTCACTTACACATACCAAACGCTTCTTGAAGTATAATCTAAAAGGAATCGATTTTTCTTCACAAAGATATAACTCAGACCCAAATTTATTTATTTTAAAAAAAAGTTTCAAGATTGTTTAAATTTGGAAGCAAAACAAGATTTTGAACCAAAAGTAGCACTTTTGAAAACAAAAGGCATATCAACACCACAACTCGTCGATGACTTCTATCTGAGTCACGGTGACTCAGGATTTGAGGATGGTGGATTAAAATTTTCCAAAATCTAATTTTCAACCCCATTAGATCTCGTCATCCTCCGTCACAAATTTATTTGGAAATTAAATTTCAAATCGTAGATCTCAAACATAAAGTTTCATTTAAACAAACCAGACACTTTTCGAGGGCAAAAATTCTATAGTAACAAAACATGTCAGGATATAACATTTGTGCGGTGACTCACTCCAAACAGAAAAATCTTAACTGAAATTAAAGAGTCATTAAAAACTAAAATTTCCTCCAAAATTAGACAAACAACGAATTATAAGAACATAAAATAATTGACCAACCTCTAAATCTTCAATGATCCCTCTTTATCCAATCTTCAGTGATATTTTTGTGTGGCCGGAAAAATTCCCTACAAAAAACACCATGAACCCCATAAACAATCAATAAGCTAATATTATTAAAAATGAAGAAGAATCAATTACAAATCTGTTTACACAAAACATTAATATCTTTAAATGGGGAAAACACATAAACACATTAAAAAACTCAGTTGGAAAACACTAGACTCATCGGTGGCTCAGTTCAATTCACCATGATTCCGTTTGAATCATGGTAACACGGTAAATCTCAGAATGACTGATTGAAATTTTTTAAAAGCCATTTTCCAATGTTATTAGGTTCTGTCATCCTCGGTCAATGACACAACTTTATTTTGAAGATGAAATTCAAGAAGTAGATCTCGAATATAAGGTTTCAATTGCACAAATCAGACAATTTTTGAAGTATAATACACAAAAAATTGATTTTTCTTCACAAAAATATTTTTGTTTAGAGAATAAATTTAAAGAATGTATAAATCTATAACCAAACAAGATTTTGAAGCAAAAGTTGTACTTTTGAAACAAAAACATAGCAGCAACGCAGCTTGTCGGTGACTCAGTCCGACTCACAGCAAATCTCTCATAGTCATGGTGACTCAGTAGATCTAAGGATGATGGATTGATTTTTATTATTTTTTTGAAAGCCATTTTTCAAATCTCTCGTCATACCTGTCACAATTTTATTAGGGAAATGAATTCCAAATCGTAGATCTCAGGTTTAAATTATACTAATAAGACATTTTTCGAAGTATAATTCACAAAAGGAGTGACTCTTCACAAAAACATAATTTTAGCCCAAAAGCATTTTTGTTTAAAAATAAGGTTTCAAGATTGTATAAATCTGGAACCAAAACAAAAATTTGAACCAAAAGTAACATTTTGAAAACAAAAACTCAACACCACAACTCGTCGATGACTCAATCCGACTTACTACAATTACATCCGAGTCACGATAACTCGGTAGATATAAGGATGATGAAAGGGGTCTCGCTACAAGTTTATTTGAAAAATAAATTCCAATTCACTTACAAAAACCAGACACTTCTTGAACTATAATCCACAAAGAATTGATTTTTCTTCTTGAACTATAATCCATAAAGAATTGATTTTTCTTCCCAAAATTCAGATCCAAAAACATTTTTGTTTTTTAAAAAAAGTTTCAAGATTGTACAAATTAACCAAAACAAGCATTTGAAAATCAAAAGTAGCACTTTTAAAAACAAAAAATGCAACAACTCGGCGATGACTCAATCCGACGCACCGCGATTCTATCTGAGTCACGTGACTCAGTAGATATGAGAATGATGGATTAAATCTTTTCGAAAGCTAGTTTTCAATCCCATTAGATCCCATCACCCTCCACCCAAAATTTATTTGCAAATTACATTCTGTAGAACTCAGACATAGAGTTTCAATTACACAAACCAGACACTTTTCGAACTATAGATTTTTTCACAAAAACATAGCTCACACCCAAAAATATTTTTATTAAAGTATCAAGTGTGTATAAATGTAGAATCAAAACAAGATTTTAAACCAAAATAAACGCTTTTTAAACAAAAAACACAACAATACTATAACTCTTCAGACTTGATCCAACTCATCGCGATTCCATCTGAGTCACGGTAGCGCTTAAATTTTTGGAATGAAAATAAGAGAAGAAAAGAACAAGGTTGATCGAAGAAAGGAAATCAGCGAACTAGAAAACGAGCGTGACTTAGAATTAAAGAGGAATTTTATAGAAAAATAAAAAATAATTAAAGAGAGGAGCGGAATATTTAGTGTAATCAAATGCGGATCCAAAGTGGGTTGACCGAATGCAAGCACAATCAATGAAGTGAGCATGGTCATTGAATGGAGCACGGAGGTCAATGACGGTCAATGAACAGTCAATGAACGGAGCAAGGTGGTCAATTTTTGGACGACAGTCATCAACAACCCGGTCAACAGTGGCTAAAGAAGCCCGGTCAAAGCATACAATGTCCCGGTCAAAGGCGAACAAAGTCCGGAGGGGTTCATCAGGTCAACGGCAGCGAGCGAAGACATAAAACTCCCCACCTCAGCCCTTCCGAAGTCCAGGTCTAAAGCACATCCAGCGTATTCTTTTTTTTAGCTTATTCCTTAACCTTACGAGCTATAAATAAGCTACGTTGTAGCATGTTTTCCTGGATGAAAGCGGGGTTTTAGATTAACTAGTTTAGGGCATTGTGTTAGACTGACCAGGCGCAACTCGGGTTCTCCCCCTTATAAATTATGGTCTTTAAGTCTCTATACGGCAGGTTGGCGTGGAGCAAGCTCTCATACACCATGCTGGTGTGGAGCTCTGATACATCTTCACGGTCTATCAAGTGGGACACTCACTCCACTCACCCTCTGTGAGCTAATCATGTGGGATTTATTTTCACCTTGTAATCGTTTGATTTTTCTCATTTTAGTTATGGTGTTTCAATAGTTTATTAGTGCATCAATTCTAATAGAAGATAGACAAGCAGTAGTACCAGTCTATCACCTAAATTGTAAAAACGTTTCTATATATAATGAGAATGGCCCTACCATTTGTTTAAAAAAAAGATTCAAATGGCATGCCCTAAAAAAACTAACTGGCATGCCCTTTCCCTGAGAAAATCCATCTATGATCAGTAAAGGACAACAAACATTACAAGAAACTGAACTTATTATTTCACCCTTTCACCTCAGTTTTTTGGTTTAGGACAAATAACTACGGTAAATAATATTTTTTACCTCAGTTAAAAAATTGAGGTAAATAGTATTTTTTACCTCAATTTAAAAAATTGAGGTAAACAATATTTTTTTACCACAATTTTGAAAGGATTGAGGTAAAAAAATCTGCAATGACCGATGCGCACACATGTCTGCCATACTGAAGTCGCGTATTTTTGTGACCGAATTCACATATAACTCTCAAAGACATGAATGACCGATGTCGCACGCATGTATGGCTTACTGATGTCGCTGATTATTGTGACCCACGTCACATGTGATTCTTGCAAACATGAAATGACCGATGTCGCACGAATGTCTGGCTTACCAACACTGTTGATTATAGTGACCGACATTACACGTGACTCTCCCACACATGAAATAACCGACGTCACACACTGGCTTACCAACGTCGTATGTAACTCTCGCAAGTTGTTGGCTTACCGACGTCGCACGTCACTCTCTCATACATGAATGACCGACGTCGCACATATGTTTGGCTTACCGAAGTATTTTATTATTGTGACTAACATTGCATGACACTCTTGCATATACTTATAAGTATATGAATAATTAGATAACACCCTTGCGATGAACGATAAAAAATAATAATATATATTTTAATAATGCTATTTATTTCTTAACAAAAATAAATATATTTTTCAATTTTTTATGCAACTCCATTTCATTTGAATTCTAAAAAGATTTTATAACTATAATTTTAACTATGACTTTATGAATATATTTTCAAATGAAATAAATTAATCATAGAGTTTGAGTAATACATGATCGAAGTCGAATATCTATAAATAAATTTTTATTATTTCAATAATTAGGATGACTCTAGAGAATCTCCAATGTATAGAGAGTCGTCCGTAAATATCGTTTACATGTGTCAAATTTTAAGTGAAACTTCGATGGGACGTAGATACAATTGTTTTGACGGTGACCCTTTGTAGAACTTTGGTCTCCAATGGTAACTAATTTAATCAAACTTACACATGACACGTAAATTATTATTATTTATAATAATTGACAATAAATATTATTAAAACAATATTTAACAATTATACTATTCAAATTATATTACATCAGATTCGAGTAATTAAGAGATCATATACATTTCTACTATACGTTAAATTTATAATCATATAAAATTTATAAAAATATAATATCTACAATAGACTATGTAATTATGAAATATAATATGAATTTTATGTTTAACAGTGTCGATTAAATTTTCATCCCCATCAATACGACCCCTTTATCTGTTCCTTGGATTGGAGAATAAATTTAGTTTTGAGAGTCAGTTACTCTTATGTGGCAAGAGAAGTTTACTGTATTGAATCCCGCATCGAAGAAACTCTTAACTAATCAACGGTTATACATATTTGAATTTCCATATATAAACAAAAATAAAAGGATTTGACTTTTTAACTAATTAACGGTCAACCCTTACTTGACCGTTCATAAATACTAATAAAAATATTATAACTTAACTAATCACCGGTCTAACTCTTACTTAACTTTCAATACATAAACACTAATTAATGTTTGATCTTAACTAATAAACGGTCAACCCTTAATCGACTTTACGTACGTAAACACTAATTAAATGGTTATAACTTAACTAATTAACAGTCAACCATTACTTGACATTCCATACATAAATACTAATGAAATGGTTATAATTTAACTAATTAACGGTCAACCCTTACTTGACATTCCATACACAAACACTAATGGAAAGGTTAGACCTTAACTAATAAAGGGTAACCCTTATTTGACTTTTCATACATAAACACTAATGAAATAGTTAGAACTTAACTAATCAACGTCAACTCTTACTTGACTTTTCATACATAAATACCAATAAAAATGTTATAACTTAACTAATCAATGGTCAACCCTTAGTTGACTTTCCATGTATAAACACTAATGAAAAATTTTGACCTTAACTAATTAATGGTCAATCCTCACTTGACCTTTTATATACAAACAAAAAATACTAATGAAAAGGTATGACATTCACTATTCAACAGTCAACCCTTACCTTATCTGTCATACATAAACACTAGTGCAAAAATTTGACCTTGACAAATCAATGATCAACCCTTATGTTCTAATCATTTCATTAGTATTTATCTATGGAAAGTCAAGTAAGGGTCAATCGTTGATTCCTCAAGATCAAACATGTAAAGTTAAGTAGGGTCAATCGTTGATTAGTCGAGATCAAAGCTTTTCATTAGTGTTTATGTATGGAAAGTCAAATAAGAGTTGACCATTAAGTAGTTAAGGTCAAACCATAGTTATCAGTGTTTATGTATGAAAGGTCAAGTAAAGGTTTGACCTTAACTATTGATAACTAAGTAACGGTCAACCCTTAATTACTAGTATAATGATTTGATTTTAACTAATTCTCCTGTGTTAATTCTCCGGTGTTACATTTCAATGCGGCGCGACCCCCTCCTTCCAATCCACGCCGATGCCACCCCTTCTTCTTCTATTTAGCCCATCGCCACCCTCTTCTCTTTCAATTCACCCCAATGCAACCAGATCTATCGAGCTCGCCACACAACCAGGTCGATGAATTTCATCTCATCGATCTTTGCAACGGATCTTATCTCATCAATCTTTGCAAACCGATTCGCAACCCAGTCGACAAATTTTAGTTCCTAGTCACCCGCCTGTCATGACTTTTAGTTCGCTGTAATGGAATTTCTCCATCCACATCGCTCCGCTTTGCTCAGTCGCTGCTCCGGCTCTGAAATGCATCGCTCCGCTAAAAGCTGTTTGTAGAATATATTTTTAACCTGTTTTGTAGAACTTATAGTTTTGTATAATTAATCTCTTCTGTATAATCTCGGTTCCATTTTGTATAATATATTTTTTTAGAAATTTCATCTTGATTCTGCAATTTTTTTCCAAAGTAATCGCATTGTGTGTTATGAATTACCAAAAGCATAATCGATTACTATCTACACTTGAAGGAAACATGGTCTGCATCACCTAAGCCGCTGAAAAAAAAACACCATGACCGGTCAAACAAACCCCCAAATCGGTCCCAACAACACCAACTAAGGTTAGACCTCCAGTTGCAAGAACACACATCCTTCGAGACGCACGTCACTTCGTACGAGTGCTTTATAATTGACTTCAACTGCATGATCGAAACTCGTCATATGCATTCTTGGAAAATGAATACATATTCGGATGCAAACATGAAATCATTGCATTTTGGAGTGATTTTGAAGACCTATGGAGATGTGAGCAAGTTAATCAAGCGGTGATGTCGATTAACACTTTGTGAGTGATTTTATTTATTTTATTTTAAAGTCAATTTTATATTCCCCATACATTATTACAACTAATGACTGCATTCTAATTCTCAAGGTACATGTTTTTTTACCAATAATTAAAACAAGGGATGGATTGGATACATGTCCCTAGTGAAGATACAAGAATTGGTTATACAAAACAAGAGAGGATCGACTACATTTTCAAATACCTTGGTCGGAAGATGCTAGAATGTGTGTATGCCCTTAAATGTAAACTCCAATGATATCCATTTCTAGATAAATCAAGAATGCACTCTTATATAAAGCCGGATGAAATATGCAACTCTTCCACACATTCACCACACAGCCCAACATCAAATGAAATTCACCATAAACACAATCATAAGCATGTATCATCATGTTTAACCAATGTTGGATCATTCAAAAATTTAAACCTATGCTAACAAACATAATCCATTTCCACCATTTTCACATCCAAAGTATGCTATGAACATGGTAATAATCAATCCCAAATTAGGCCCTAATCAAAAAAAGTATTGCACAATATTCTTCATTTTTCAAAATCAAGCATACTACACAAATTCTATAATTCCTCAATGTGCACATAAATCAAAAATCAAGCACAAGATAAATGAGGAATCGTACCAATTAAAGTGTAGGGTGATGAGAAATGCAAGCCCACAAAAATTCCTAGCCTAAATTACTTGGAATTTGCAAAATCCTAAAACTTAGGGTTCCGGATTTTTTTTCCTAAACTTTAGGCCAAATTTGGTGTTTGTGGGGTGAAAAGGGGATTAGGGATTGTTGGGAGATTGATTTTTGACTAAAGGGGAGTGTATTTCTGGTCGGAATAATGGAGAGGAGCAGTCTAAGACTGAGGACGGTGGCTTTGGAGTGGGGAGATGAATAGAACTTATGGGCTTCTGCCTGTTTTAAGAACGATTCTGGACAGGCGTCGCGACTCGTGAAGCTTCAGGTACGTCTCGCGATCGAGAAGCTCACAGGATACTGAAAGTCAACCCGAGCATCATGATTCAAGAATGAAGCATCGCAACTCATGAATAATGAGTCTAAGACTTCAGTGGGATGAAAATCATGACTCGCAAAGGATGTCGCGAAGTGTG
>JAUOBV010309052.1:0-11043 GCA_032360425.1 Rubia occidens | reverse complement strand
ATCCGGGTACCATAATGACGCATTTTTAAAATTTGGGTACCAAACTGTGAATTTTGATTAAAAGTGGGTACCATTTTAGACAATTACTCCTTAATTAATTGGTGAAAAATTAGTGATTTGTACGATACTTTTGACTCATTGCACCTATTTCTCTCACTTCATTTATTTTTTTGAAATATTTTTTTAATCACCTCACTTCCCATTAAATGTTAAATATTGTCTAGAAAAGGGAATTCCTCAGGAAGTTCTGGTGTTAAACTCTCCACCCTTTTGAGGAGGCCACCTTTTAAACACTAAATCTCTTCCCGAACTTTGAGAGATCTCGCGAAAAAATCTCCTTTGAGAATTCCAAGCCATAAGAAGCTTACGTCTCAGTATCCAAAACAAAACTACACTTGTCTATACAAAAATCATCCCGGGAATTAATATATCAAACAAAGCTATCATGTTTCTCTCCCAGAAATCAATATCAAATCCAAAACCACATTATACCATCCATCACTTACCCAACAGCCAACCAAATCCATTATTTACACCACTTTCAGTAATGTGAAAGAAAATTAAACCTTTTCAACTGATTTTGAGTCAACCTGGAAAGCAAGGAAACACAATACATAATAAAGATACCAAAACACCTAACAACAACAAACAAAAAGTATAAATCACACAGCCGACAACAACCCTACCACACAAACACAAAAAAACAAAAACAAACACGTCAAACTGAAAGCACCACTATTGTCATTGTCACTGAAATTTTCAGAAGAATTTTGGAAGACTATTGGTCGGATAACTCCCGACAAGGCTATGATTTTTTGGAGGATAGTTGCAACATTCCTTTTGACATGGAGCTTTTTAAGAACACTTACAGACCTTCACGAAGGGGCCCAATGATAGTGGGAGACGATGATGACTATAATCAATTTTGCCAACTCCCTCGTAGGCTATTTCATCGATTATTGCCATTTCAGCACTTGTGGAATGCAAGCGGGTGTTAATCATAATTGAGGGCAAGGAGTGGAGGTGGTCGCAAAGGTAGGTAGATTTCATGTATTTTGGTTCTTACGCTGCTCTCACATGTTGGCAATACTACTTGGTCATGGATACAGTCGTCGAATATGCCGCGGTAGTCGGGTGGCCCACAAGGTGAAATTTGGCTGCGAAACAACACTGGAAAATGCTGAATACTCGAACATCCGAGTGTGGATGCAAATACACCAGTTGTTGGTTTCAATTTTCTATTTGAAGCTGCAGCAATGTGTGATTGCATGGATTGCATTAGGATACAAAATAATTCAGATAATGTGTCGGAGATGCGGAGGCATTTTCCACACGATTCTGCTGTGCACATTTAAGGATGACTACATGATGGACCAGTTCATAAAAAACAGATTCAAAACTCTAGGAAGCGAACTGGGCACAAAATTTTACATGGATAATAATGAAGAGTTGCACCCTGCACTTCATCGGAACATGCATGTCAAAAGATTTACCAAATTCCAGTAAGAGTATTAACAATCCGGCAAGAAAAGATTCAGTGGAGTAGAACAAGCAATTCTAGACGGTTACCATTACTATGATAATGTGATACATGCACCACGCAGAGAACATCTAAAACCCTGGAATTACCAAGGGATTTAGAACATTTTCCTGGGGAAGCAATACATTTTGTAAGATTCATGAGCTTCTATTATAAAACCAATTGGTATTAGGTAGAGGTGACCCATGATCTTATATACTAAATAAATACTTTATCAACCACCAATGTGGGACTCTCAAACACGCCCCTCACGTGCAACGGTATTATTCATCGCGTAAATGTGGGAAAAAAGGGTTACGTGCTTATCAATGGGAATACACACCACTAGACCGATAAGAAAAACCTTGGGCTCTGATATCATGTAAGACTCATGGGATTCTATCATAAAACTAATTGGTACTATGTAGAGGTGACTCATGATCTTATATGATAAAGAAATACTTTATCAACCACCAATGTAGGACTCTCAAACAAATGTGACAGTAAATATGGAGACGAGTTCAAACTTAATGGTGGTAAGTCTTAGAAACTTGGGGAAGCATTGGAGTTCTAGGATGGTGAGAAATCTGGAGGTCACAATTCATCTTCCTTAAAAAACTATTTGGACTTTGATATGTTTGACAGTTCATTCCCTGTGAGGCACCAAATAATTCTCCAATTAGAGTAGGGTACCAACAATTTTTTCCCCATTTGATCCACTGAATTGCATATGGAATCCCTATGTGGGCTTTCAAAATAATGACATGGACAAACATGAAGATTAACTTGGGGATGACAACTTACAAGCAATCAGAGCAATCATGGAATTATGATGAGACGTCAGTAGTAATGTCGATAGTTAGAAGCTGAGGATATCTTTGTGAAAAAAATGATAGAACGAGAAAATTAGAGGTTGATTATATATCTAGAGCAGACATACAAGGAGCATCACAAAAGTGCCCTGAAAAGGCACTGAGTGATGACTTTGACCTAGAAGAGGGTGTTGCGCCCAAAATTTCAAAAGAATTATTATTGTGGGGGCTGACATTGGAAGACATTATGAGGAGGGATTTAAAAGCAAAGGGAAAAGGCAAGCAAGAGAATCATTGTGTGAAACAAAGCAAAATAAAGCAAGTAAAATCCATTATCAAATGGTTCCAGGGCCGAATTTGGCATTAAACACGGAAGATGATAGCTCAATGATGGGTCAGTGGAACGAGACACAAAAATCTTTCCAAGATTTCATAAATTTCCCTATGCTACCACACAGACACAAGATGATACCCCATACATTCTAGCAGATGTGAGTTGTCAAAACACAGCTTACACGGACCAAATAGCAAGCAACCAGGTATTTAAAAACACAATAAGAAACACGAGTCCTTGGTTTTAACATACGAGATGCGCTAAAATGCACTGGGGCCCAAAAGTTAATAATTTGTGATGTGCCATGCGATGCGAGTGCATCACGGCTCGATGAGCTAGCTATTTTATATTCAATATACAGTATATATGTATATATGTATATACGCATATGCAAGGAAAGTTAAAATTATCAAATGTGAAGTTAGATTCATAATAACTCCAACCAAATAGAAAATAGTGAATTAACTACCAAGTACAATCAACAATATGGGAATAATATTAACTTTCAAGACTCCAAAATCTCAACAAAAAACACACTAAAAAACCAAAAAGACAAACACAACATAGTTCTTAAGAACTATAAGTTTTGACTTGAAAGTTTCAAAACAATTCAAGTTTAAAGATCATCAAGGAAGTCATCTTCATCATCATGAATGACCATCACATCATCTCCATCTCCCCCATCCTCTCCAATATCTTATTCCTCCTCCCTATCATTTTCATCATTCTAAGTGAGCTTTTGTGATGTAGGGTTTGAATTAGATCCAACAATGATTCTTGCAGCTCTTATGTTGTAACTAGGTTCATCTACCCCGGAAGCTCTTCTCACGGCACTCCAACTCAAATTATCATTTCCAAACACCAAATCATCACTTGGGAACACCAAATCATCACTTGGGAACACCAAATCATCACAGGAATCATCATCATCCATCGTACCAACCAACCATCCATTACTTTCATCATCTTCCAAATAAATAGGATTATTCTTATCTTTGTGTTTGACTCATTGGCTTAAAGCCCGATTGGCCCTAACATAAACCAAACTGTTCAACCTCTCTTGTGCCAATATATTCCTCCTCTTTGTGTGAAGCTAGGAAGAAAATCAAGAAATATTACAAATTAAATTTCATTACTAAAAATGAAAACTAAAAGAGACAATTCTTGTAAACAAAAATATATAATTATAGATCAAATACACTACAATTTCTCTCACAACCCGTAGCACTACATGAGAGACTAAATATGTGTATTGCAAACTGTTACAATTTTTTAGCACTTGCGTCATATTGTTCCTACCATAATGCTACAATATAAAAAATAATTTAGAATTTCAAAAGACAAATAAACAATAATAAATATGGACAAAAAACTATTTAAAAAACAAATGTTAGAATTAAATACAGGGATGTTTTGCCTTTTGGTTCTTAATGGCCAATAGATTGTCAAAGAGTTCTTCGGCATTCTTACATTTTTCAATCTCTTCATTCAAAATAGAGTCTTGGATTTTAACATGCAGAACCAGTCGAGATATACAAGCAAGAAATCTCGTTTAAATTTCCTCACAAAGTGCATTTTTGGGATTATCATAGAAGAACTCCGGGTTCAAGAAGTATCCCACCGCATGCAAAGGGCGATGAAGTTGACAATCTCACCATTGGTCAATAATCTCAAATACTTTCTTTTATGACTCCGATCTCTCCATAAAAGACTTTGCAATTGTTTCTTTTGCTCTATCCATAACCTCATAAATATAATTCATAGCCGGCTTTACCTCTTCACCAACAATTCGAAAAACTTTGATAAGAGGAGATGTTAGCTTAAGAACATGCACTACATTCTTCCAATAAGAATATTTTAACATAATTTGAGCAACCTTCCTTGCTTTCGATTTTTTTGCCCACTTTCTTTGTTGCCACTCTTCCGAAGTAATCATTTTTCTCAAATTATTCTTTTGTTGGTGAATTTGAGAAAGAGTAATAAATGAAGTGGCAAACCTTGTTTGAGCGGGTCTGTGCAAATTCCTTTGATTGGTAAAATTTCTCATCATATTCACACGACCAACATGACTAACAATATAACCACTCATAAACATACTATCCTTCAAAGTAGGACGGACCTTGGGTAATTTGCCAATATCCTCTAACATGAGATCAATGCAATGAGCCGCACAAGGAGTCCAATACAAGTGCTTTCTCTCGGCTTCCAAAAGTGTTCCTATGAATGTAAATTTTTTGAAGAAAGTTAGTAGTTTTTCAATATTAATTATGAAATTCTAATAAACTTAACTAGATTGAAAGTATTAATCTTACCGGCCCTTTTATAAGCGGATGCATTATCGGTAATCACTTGAACCACATTTTCCTCGCCAATTTCCTCCACCTTGTCATTGAGAAGTTTGAACAACAAGATCGAATCCTTCGATACTTCGGAAGCATCAATGGAATTGATAAAGACCGAGCCCTTAGGAGAGTTAACAAGAAAATTTATAATATCCTTTTGAACAACCGAATCACGCCATCCATCGGATAAAATAGAACATCCCTTTTGAGCCCACTCCTTTTCATGCTCCTTCACACGAGATTTGGTTTCCTCCACCTCTTCCTTAAGTAAAGGAACTATTAACTCATACATTGTAGGTGGTTTCAAACCGGGACCAAATTGTCCAATTATTTCAACCATATCACAAACTCTCATGAGTAACCGCATGGAATGGAATCCCCGCATTATAAAACCAATTTGCAATGGATTTACATGCTTTCTTCCTTAGCTCTTTCTTCTCCCTTTATTTTCAACCGGAGCACAATACAAATCCATTGGACCTTTGGTTTTTTGCCTCTTCAAAGGAAGACCGTGACCCTCTTCAACTTCTTCGATATCAATTCCAACATCGACATTAACACTTGGTAGCCTACTAACCAAGTTTGCCACTTTCATTTGCTCCTTATTTTCTATATAAGTACGTACTTCCTCAACAACGTGTCGGACATTTAGGACAAAGAGTGGTATTCTTCTTCCCTGACTGAAGGGCACCAATAAAATGTTCCTTCATCCGATAAGCACCTCCTTTCACATGCTTGTTACAAAATATACATGTGAATAAATTCCTATTGTTTGGATCATTAATTGCATATTTTCTACCCGGATCATCACTTCATGAGGCAGAGGCACCCGTAGAATTAGAACTAGAGCCACCAGTACTACTAGCCATGCTCTTCTCTACAAATTCTACAAAATGAATTTTGTTTAGAGAGAACATGAATGGGTAGCAATTAACATTAAAAATAAAATCATGTTATACTCATGTTATACTTATGTTATACAGTTCCCAATAATTTATCACTTCAAGCAAACAGCAGATTCTAACTACATGAAACTTGCTCAAAAGCTGACCTTCCACAATTTTAATAGTCGTAAATTCTGCTTCAAGTTTGTCGTAATTCTAGGAGCCGGGAGTACTGACCCTGTTATGAGCAAGCTTGCAGCAACTACCAAAAAAGTCTCTTTACACAGAGGGTTAAACAAACCTCATCAACCCCGAAAAATCTAAGGTTGGATACAGTAAAGGTGCCTGCAATACAAGCAACAGGAAAATGTTCAAACATGCAATAATTAAAGCAAACTAAAACAACAAAGTATATATCAATGATTTTGTTCCAAGAAAAGTTAGAGACACGGCACCTTATAGAACAAACAGTACAAGCACTTATATTTCCAGAAGGTAAGTTCAAACAGCAGTTAACTAATAGTTTTCACAATGAATGTAGCATCACGAGATTCTTAATCATTGCAAATGGAAGTAGCAAACAAAGAATGCAATCACAACATGTTAGAAAACAAAGAGCAGAAATATCATATTCCACTCTAATCAAGATTCACAGTCATTCATGCAAATCAGAAAAAGACTAACAAAAATCTAAGTCATAAAGTGAATCTAGTGAGAGCAGACTTCATGTAAACCCAGCTCCTAGTGTGTGTGTGTACGGATCTTAATATTAAAAGCTTGATACAATTCTCATCTTCAGGTACCACTTGAGAAATCAGTAACACAAATTAATTAGAGGAACATAAGGATTGCCATTTAAAACTTAAACAAACAAACAACCACAATTGGGCGAAGGAAAATTACCACCGATTCGCTGACGCAAGATGCTGTTGGAGACGCACGGACGCAGTCGGCTGGTTACTGCTCAGGAAGAAGAAATCGGGAAGAAGAAAGCGGGATGAAGAAAGTGGATGAAGAAAGCAGAGCCGACGCGATGACGACCAAATTCGGTTTTTTACCTTTTAAAACTTACGTGGGCTTTTCATCAAATGGGCTGCTTTTCAAGGCCCAAACTTACATGATCGGGATGAAGAAAGTGGATGAAGAAACGCATCAATTCCAGGATGCGTTTGATGTGCTTCGCATCGGATGCGCTCCGACGCGCTCTGATGCGGACGCATCCGGGAAACCTAGTGCAGTAGCAAGGCTGATGCGTGAAGGAGGCGCAGCAGAGCGCATCGCGCATCAGGCAGGCGCATCGGAGCACATTTTCAAACCAAGGTCGCATGATTCGTTAGAGGTTGTTTTTCATGTTACAAAGGCTTTTAACACTTTTCAAACACTCCTGATTGTAAACCTGTACGAATGGGTTTTTGTTTTCTACTTTATTCCTCTTCTTTGTTTTTGTCCGCTGTGAACATGAGCTTTCTTGCTATAAAATTGCTGAATTTAATAGGTTTCCCTGTAAATTAGCTTCTCTTTTGATGAACTAACTTATTGGTTACCTTCAGGATCTGTTCAACATATGCCTCGGGATTTGAGTTTTATGAGAAGTGCTTGATCTTGATCATGTACGCCACTGGGTGCATTTTAGAGTATGATTCGGGTCACCCACTAAGGTCCGGCTTTTTTTTAGAAGTTATAATATTGTTTAACGTGGCTGACTGGCTGTTTCAGCTTACATTTTGTTTCACATTTAAGATCTGGGTAGTTTAAGGTAAAGAAAGGTATGATTCATTGACTTTTTTGCTTGTTGGAATTATGATCTATAACTAGATTTTGTTTTCGGTTTCGGTTTCTTATATAATGGATTCAGGATAATGGGAGAGTACTCTGTAGTGGTGACGACTAAACACCGATTGATTGTAAACTATTGCTCTGTCTTCCTGAGCTTGACAAAGGTTGTATTTTGAAGAAATGTAGTTTGATTGGTGTATATGCAAAGGTAGATTATTTAGGTGATTTTGGAGAAGCAAATAAAGATAAATGGTTTCTTTTATGAATTCGATGTTGAGATCTAGAAGGGTTACTCTTATAAGTCCAGCCTCTAATATTAAGGATACATACATTGTGAATCAATTTTAATTAGCTTTCATTACTACTGATGTGTTATTGTGTTAGTTTTGAAATTTTAATTAGATCGATTGAGTAATGCATTATATGTGTTTGATTCTTTGTGTAGCTGAAATATATTGAAATGTTGCTGGTTTTCCCACGAACCAACCAATCTTTGTGAGTTGCCTATACTGATGAAATTGAGGAATTGAAGAATAGAGAACCTGCAAAAGGAAGTTTATTATTCCGTATTGCCTTCCCTGTGTTCTATTGTCGATGAAAGGATGTTTGATGATTTGTCCTACCAAAGTTATTCAGTTTGAATTGGGGAGGTTTCCCTGTGTTCCATTGTCAATGAAAGGGTGTTTGATGATTTGCCCCTCCAAGTTAATGACTTTCTTTTTATCTCTTTTTCAGGTTTCGAATGAAGCCATCCATCAACAAATTAAGATGCATCGAGAATCAGTTCAACCAATTTATGTGCTGCTGTTGTCTTTTACTCATGTTGTCGGACCGATTGAGAGTGCCAGCAAGGAAACCCTCGAAGCTCTGTATCACCAAGTGGGTTTTGTAAAGATCGTAGCTTTATTGTGAAATCAATCGATTACTGTGGGAAAATGTGCAGATTGATTATATGTTTTTTCTGAATTTTTTTCAGGCTCAGAATTCATACTTTAATAGAAAGCCTTTGATTGTCGATGACATGTTCGATAGAGTTGAGGTAATTTGCTAAAATTTATTCATTTAATTGTATTTTTTTCAGTGCCAAGATGAGAATGATTTATTTTTCGCCAGATAAAAGAACGGGTTTAAAATTGAAAAAGTGTGATAGTTTTAGAAGAACATAAGGATAGGAGTTGATGATGTCAGGCTTGAGATTTTTTTAATCATTTGTAATGAAAGAGATCAATAGTTAAATATTGTTTGCTAATTGTGTAAAATCAAAGTGTGCGTTTCAGTTTGGGAGTAGTTCTTTTTACCTTGGGTTTTGAAAACTTGGATTTTGTTACAAGTTGAATAAGAATTATACAGAATACAGAGAGCTGCTGGAAGATACACGGTAGCATGTGTCTTGATCAAATACAGTTACGAGTTATCTAAGGTTCTTTTGAAAGTTAAATGTCATGAGTATAATGATGAGCACGGAATTTATTTTAAATTATCAGGAATGAGGAAGTTCATTTTTGTAGTTCAATTTACCTGGTGTTTTGTTGTAAGATTGAAGAATACCGGGAAAAAACTGATATGAATTCTTGAAACAGATGAGATTGGGGTGGTATGACTCCAAATACGTAGTCAAGTACCCACGGTGTTGTCTTAGGCGTCAATCTACTTATTCTGATGCTCAGGTGATTCCATACATGTTCTGTTTTTGTTTTCTTTGCCTTTAGAGTCATAGTTTCCATCGATTACCGGAAAAGAAAAAGGATTGAAGTTTTAAGTTTGTGAATAAAAATGAGAGTTTCTACTAAAATTCATTGAATCTTGAATTCACGTGAGGTAGGGCAGGAAGATCATTCACAAATGTTTGCATTGGCGAGCGTATGGCTTATGATTCTGGGCTTCGGTGATGTAGTTTTGCTCGTGCCACTAATCCACACCATTAGTCATGCTTATAACGATGCATTTCTCTCTGGAAATTCACCCACCAGCCACACATCTATGCTACATTCTCTGACCATACTTAATGGTTTACTCTACATCTTATTGAGATGTACGGTTGCCTTTCCCATTGCTTCAGCATCAGGTAATAAGTTCAGTTGAGTTTATGCTCACGAGAGAATAAGTTAAAACTTTAGTTGCGGTATGGTTTACTTCAATTTTCTGCCTCACTGAAGTTTGTGCATGCTTGTGGATTTCTTTAGCACTTGATAGTATTAATTGAATAAGTAAGTCTCTTCGATTTTGTGTTATCAAGCAGACCTGGAAGAAGCTATATTCTGATTCTTGTAATATTTGAGATTCAAGGGGCGCATTGAATATGAGAGATTTATCCTCTATTTGAATCTCTCTTTTAGTTTATTTAAGTTGTGAGATATGAACATGAAAAACCTTCGAAATCTTGATCTGTTGGAGTGAGTTTGTAACAGACTAAGACTGATGATTATACAATGAAGTACTACTAGCAGCTGCCAATAGTTAAAACCTCCATTTCCAAACATGAAAACAGTGAATAAATTTTCCCACCAAATATTTGCTTTGCAAGCTTGAGAAACCACCTCATCAGTGAAAGCCAAAATGGGAAGATACCAGCTCCATCTTTTGTAAGTTTATTGTTTGCTTAAATTCATTATTTTATTCCTCATAAACTTGGTTACACTTTTAACTATTACTGATTTGTGAATTGTTGTATATTTAGCTGTTATGTAAATATGAATGTACAAACTAAGACAGTTTAGGAGAAATAATCTTTGCCAGGAACAATAAGAAGCCTAAATTTTGAGATCTTGTGTAGATCTAAATTTATACATCCGCGTTTTACTATGTAAAATATGACGTGCAAACATCTTGATACATTAAAATCTCTGACGAAGTGGTCAAGTTTTCTACTGTGTTTCTCTTTCAGCTAAACATTCTGTAAAGATGCAGCAGAGTAAAAAAGACGGAGATAATTGATTGATTGTAGTTTCAGCTCAATGTTTTTCATTATTATTTTCCGAACTTGTCTAATGAGTTGCATTCTTGAACACATTGGAATATACAACTTTCTTGAAAAGACTACAAGGAAAAAATACCATGAATAAAAATTGTGAAGAAGGAACTGAACCAGAATCTAAAGAAGAAAAGAGGCTAAAGGAAAAAATTAGTCTCCAGACGAAGAAACAAAACCTGCATTGAGTAAAAGAAATAGTTAAACATCATAATGATGCAAAGTCATGGGGTTAGGATGCGCAACTTAAGGTTTGCTCATTGCACCAATCGTTTTCATTTATCATCATCAGCAAGGCCTTCTCATCATTGTGTTGCTCATTGATCATTTCTTATCTTTGCAATCTAAAACCTTCTTTACATAATCAGCTAACGCTATGGTGGTTTTACTTAGTTGAAATATTTTAAG